>BQNB010033745.1:37754-52085 GCA_026074375.1 Tanacetum coccineum | reverse complement strand
TTATCATTCAAACTTGATATTTTAGATTTTGGGACCTGCATTTTATAAAAACTCTGATTATAATGAATGATAACTAAATTTTTCCAACAACGTCTCTTTTAAAGTTGTTTTCTATGATTATGATTGTTGTATCCATGAAGTAATACCCCAGATTAGCTTCCGCTGCTATATTGTAAAAATAGTGGTGTTACAGGCGGTTGGATTTGCTCTAGCACATTCGATTCGTTTGACAAAGAAGTAAGCAAGATTGTATTGTTCCTCGACAACAACACAATACAACATGTGAGCAAGACAAGCGAGGAGATGGTCCTGATGTCTTCCTAGTCCAAACACATTCTCTCGAATGAGTTCTTCCCATTGCTTTATGTCGGGGCTTAGTTCCTTAATGAGGATTTGATTTGGAGTGAGGGTGACGATTTGACTTTTAATGGTACGGTCTACCATGATACGTTCCAATTCAAGAAGTCAACGAATATCGTCGGGAGTTGGAAGTTCGGTGGAATATGGTCCCTCGGTTTCTTGAGAATACTCAAGAGATCTAAGGTCCCACTCATTGGTGAACACGGCTTGACCATTGTAACGAATTTTGAGGATTTGACCGAATTGGGCAAGAGTGAGAGTTATGAATTCATGTTGAATCATAAAGGAGATGACAAGATAGCCATATTCATCGGTTTGAACCGTGACTTGACTATAGAAATCAAGAATGAATCTTGGAACAATCGGTTCGTTGATTTTTTAAGAGACAATCGAAGCGTTTGTTTGTGAGAGACGTACGATGTTGTTGGATTTGTAGTAGGCTTGATAAAACAAACACGTCATTCGTGAATGTTGCGATTTTAGACGATTTGTAGAATTTGGAAATTATGGGGGAAATGCCGTGGATTTTGGATACTTTTAGGATGTAAGATTTGGTGAGGGATATATCGGTGGAAGTGGCTCTTGGCATTTTATCACCTAAACAAGTTATCAACAACATAGGGTGTTAAAAAAATTATACTAAATAAAATGAATTTTAGTATAATGACAAATGTGAGACAAGGATTACTTCGACAAAAAAAACTTAAGAAGTGATCCATATGTTCCTAAATTTATTTTTGACTTAATCTACGATGTCAAAGAATATATATTTATTATATATTTCAACACCAAGATCATGAACCAAACACTCCCGTATTAATCATGGAATTAGTTTCAAGCTTGTCAAAAAACTATATGTCAAGTATTCTACCATGTGATGATGTTATTGGTTTATTATTTTTAACTTGACAAAAGTTAAGTAGTGTTTATTTTTATTCAAAAATCATGTTCTTAAAAGGTTATGCCAAACGCCCCTTTATTTTATACCAACTAAATTATTCAACCATATTTATGTATTATATAATCTTGATGACTTATACAAAGCTAGTTAAAGTGTTTATACAAGTGACAAAAATTATGGTGGGGGTCAATTTTGACTCTAGTAATTGATCAAAAATGAGCCATTACCACCCCTTTATTTTTATTTTACATTTTCTATTGATTCGAAAAGTTTAATTTTGAAATGTACGTTCTGATGGACAAAATAGTGTTGTTTTTATCATGTTTTTGGCATGAATCAACAATGTATAAACTTTGTAAAAAAATATGAAAGTATATTTATGATAATTTCGAACCAAAAATTTGTGACTCAATTTAGTGTTTTGATTCAATTCAATCATGAATGTAGTGTTCCTATGACTACGGGTATCATTATAGTTATGGAAATCCTAGACAAAAATAAAAAATATGAAAATGATAAAGAACACCCGATTTTGATTGGGAGCAAAATTGGATGAAATCAAATGAAAAGAATGATGAAAAACTTACAATTGATGTTGTTGATTGATTTGTTTGTAATTGCCCCTTGCGAATTTTGGTTAATTGGATGATTTGAAGTTTGATTTTGGTGAATATGGTGGTGGGTTTTTCGTCACAGCAGGTGGAAGAAGGAGATAGGAAAAAAAATGGTGTCTTGGCTATGTATTTTCGAATGAAAAAAGGGGGTGTTTGTTTTTCCAGTGGCGGCCCACCTTAATAATTAAGGGGGATGCCCAACTTACAAAGCGGTCCCTTAAATTTTGAAGGTGCCGCCCTCTAAAAATAGAATTTCTTTGATTTTTTGGCCATTTTTTGTGAGAATGATAATTTGGTCAAATTATGTTGGAATTTATAGTAATATTATTTATTAATAAATCGAGAAGAATACTTAACATTTTTTTAATTAACTTTTCGTTATAAAAAATTGATTTACTTCGGATGAGATATCAAGTAGTTAAGTCGCTGGGAAGGATTACGAGGATTAAGGACTTTTTCAATTTAACTTTTTGTTAATTGTGTGAGATAATTATCTCGGATGAATTAATTAATTGTACGATTTAGAGAAAATCCAAGACGGTAAATATGAATGAGTTACTAGAGATGATATCAGATAGACGTAGTAGATCGTAGAGTGAGGCAATGTCATAGCGATGGTTGACATGGTTCGAGACGATCATTGGAGTCGAAGGGAGTTTTGTTGAATCCATAGGGTGTCTTTGTTCTCTTCGCGCGGGACTAATCCTACTTCTATGTTAATTGGTGACCACTAGCTTTTGTAAAGTTTTTTTCTTTTCCTTAGGTGAGTTTGCTATGTGGTCATAGATGATTTAAATTTTGTAGACGAATACTAAAATCTACGCTAAAGAGTATTCATACTGAACTAATTCTACAAAGCTAGAAAAACCAACCAAATTGGTTGTTCTAGAGCTCTACACTATTTTATGTACTAATTCATACTACATCATCATTGTACTACCAATAGTCATTTTACTTATAATCTATATTCTACGAATATGAAAAGTGAGACGTACCTTAGACTTTAGAATAATCTTCTATAAAGTCTTTCACAATGTAAATAATATGGGTAATGGGAAACCTTGTTAATGAATTCTTTAGTCCGTAGACAAAGAATATTTGTAGATAACACACCATTTCAAAGATTGTGATGCCTTAGCCATTTGGTCCCCAATGTTTCATGTATCCGAGGATATTGTTTCCGCATACGTTTTGCATTTGGTTTTGGCACATACATGGTGAACAACTTCCACATTGAGTGAAACTAAGTGGATGTGAATGGCTGCTTATTATGTGATTAAGATAGTTTTGTCTACCTTGGTCTCTCCTAGGTTGAGGTGTTTTAAACCGAGGACGAGGATTATTAGTCATTCTCGGAGGTGGAGTTTTAGACCTTATTGTGGGTTTAGTAAATCCGACTCTAGGTTTTAAGGAGGGTTTGTAAAAACGTTTTACTTCATCATCACTTGCAATAGGAATTTTAGTATTATTTATAAGTATAAATTTTAGGTTTGATTCTATCAATTTTTCTTTTGACTCGACTTCTTGAGCTTTTACAAACTTTACTTGTTTGGTTTCGCTAGGTGGTCCTTTGGTAAAATTAAAACCTAATCCGGATTTATCTCCGGAAGTCTTTTGAGAATTTATTATTTTCTTAAGTGAGTGACTACTATCATTAAATTTATCTAGCCTAGATATTTCTATTCTATGCACACAGTTTTCAAGCTTAAGATCTTGACTTTTTTTTCATCTTCAATTATTTCATTTCCTTTTTCTAACCTAGATAATTTGTTTTTTTAGTTCTAGTACTTTATTTTCTAAATTCTATTTTAGTTGTTTTAGGTGTTCTTTTTTGCCAAGACTTTTAGTTTCCTAATGTGCATAGTCTACTATAATTTATTATTAAGTCATTTTCGTCTAAATGATTGTCATCACTTAAAATAATTCGGGGGGGATTTCAGAAAGTACCTCATTGGAGCTATTTGACATAAGACACTTTTCGTTCCTTTGTCTTCTCCTTTCATCATCGTCGCTATCACTCTAAGATCATCCCAAGGAACGCCTTTGTTTTTGTATTTTAATCGTTTCGGATATTCTCGATGAGATGATTTGGTATCTCCACACTTGAAACATTTTCTTTCATTGTCTTATTTTTGTTCTCTTTATTTCTTTGGAATGGTTTCTTCTTTTGCTTATGGTTGTTTTAGAATGTCTTGTCTTTTGAACTAATTTCTTGAGGTATCTTTTCGGCCATGCGTATTACTTCATCTTCACTATCGGAGGTTGAACATATCTTCATCATAGTTTCCATTTCATAGCTTGAAGGCAATAGATTATTTCTTTGTTCTCTTTTGTTTTTTGACTGTTTCAGAGTCTTTCTTGATTACTTCTTACATAGACTTTTAAATTTCCAATAAGTTGTCAAGGGAAAGAGGGTTTTTGTTAGATTTTTGATTCTTCATATTGCCGTGACTTTTGCGCCCGCCATTTAGGATAGCAATGCCCTAGAAACTCTAACAAAGTCTTGCTAGAAAAACCTTCATCAAGTGCTTTTGACTAGTAATAATAGGTGTTAAATTTTAGCAAAAGCATATCTATTGATTCCTCTTCCGGAATCATGATGTTCATATTGTGAACAAAGAAGATCTGTAATTTTATTTTGCTTTGACATGATTATTACCTTGATGAGTGATTAACAAAGTATCCAAATTTCCTTTTGTGATTTGTCACATAAAAAAAAAATTCTTTTATATTTATTTACGTGGGAGTAAAGGCATTACTAAATTACCATTTTGGCTTTATTATTTTTAGCAAGCTTTCTTTTTAAGATCCAATATTTATTTGTGAAACAGTACAATTTCATCCTTTTTAGTTTCAGAGATTAATTAAAGGGAGGAAAAATCACCATCGGTAATAACATGCCAAACGATCTAGATCTTTTGACTTCACATAAGTTTCGAATCTATTTTTCCAATAAATAAATCCATCACTTTCAAATAGTGGTGATCTTTGCATAGATTGCCCTTCTAAATATTTTTCCAATTCCACAGATCGATTCAAGATTTAAAATACAATTTATTTTAAAAATCTTGTTTAACGTGGCTCTTGATACCAATTACGGAAAACTAGAAGGGGGGTTGAATAGTTTACCGCTTTTTAAATTTAAGTTTTATGTATGTTTGTAAAACTTATATTCGACCTTTTTGTGAATTGATGCTTGCACAATATGAAACAATGTAAATATATGAAAGGATAAAGTTATAGACAAGAGTTAAGTGTAAGAAACAATCAAACCACAATGCGAGGTTTTTTAGTGGTTCGGTTATCGAAGCACTTTCGCTTAATCCCACTCCCGAGCACCAAACTCCGAGAGGTTTTTGTCACTATGTCAAACAAACTCCCTTATGGCGGGAGAAAACCGTACACATCATTGCTTATATCAATTTCGACACTAAGCCTACAATGTCAGAGTTCTATTCTTCGCTAGAAACAGATACTATCACAAACACAACTTCAACGACTTGTTCAGACTTTACAACTTACGATTCTTTCACAACTTTATATACTTATTCACAACTTTACGGATATCTTTTAAAACTTCACGGACTTCTTCACAACTTCACGACTTCACTTCACCACACTTTACTTATATCACAACTACCCATAACCATACTTGGTAAGTTCACAACGATCTAACTAACTTACAAAGAATCACCAAGATCTAGCTAATACTCAAATACAAGATATACAATGATTTCAAAGTGTGATATTGAATGCAACAAGATTCCTATGCACACTAAGGTGTAATACTTCTTCACTTGATGATGGAAGTATTCTCTCTTGAGGAATATATCTTGGATCACTTGAAAACAAAGCTTTATGATTAAATGATCAAAGGAATTTAGAGAGGATAAGTGGGTTGTTTTGAGCAGAAAGAATGAGTGCAAAAGGTGAGTAAAATGTTGGTGAATATTCCAGTATTTATAGGACAAAAAGGAGGAGCGGGGTCTATGGCCGGCCCCCTTAAATAGGGTGCCGGCCCCCTTAAAATTAAGGGGGCCACCCATGTAATTAAGGGGGCCTCCCCTTATTTAGACGCTCTTTTTTTGTCCTATTCAGGGGAGGTGTTTACTGGACCATTTCTAGCCGTTTTAGGTCCGAAAATTTGAAATTCAAAATGTTTATTTTGAATAAAACATTTCATTTAAATGTAAAAAATGTTTTGTGATGTTTATAAAAAGTTTACAACATTTTATAAAAGTTTCCTTTGATCATAAAATGCATCAAACATTTGTTTATTCATACCTTGGAGTGATATAAGTTTGAAATGATTATTTACTATTAAATACTTGTTTACGTTTAATTTTACGTTGAACGTTTTTATATTTTGTGATTATCAAAACGTAAAGATGTGAAAAAATATTATTAATGTTTTTAGGCATTATATTTTATCAACAGGTCCCTTTGACCTTTAGATTCCACAACTCAATTTTTAGTTTCTTGATTTCACCCTGACTATTCCACCAAGTCAAAGCAGCACCTAACAGAGTGCAAGTGGCAAACTTAACCTGATTTTTTATAGCACAACCGTTGATATTGAAGACTGAATCCATCTTTTCAATCCACCTGGTTAAACCGACAACGCCTTCAGTCCCTTTAAAGTTCAAAGGTTGACATTTCATGAAGTCAGCGTAGAAGCAAGGACGCGCAGTTTGCACATTCCTTCGGTTATCCTCGTATGAACTGTGGCTTCCGTCTCCATTAGTGGAGTTTCGCTGAAGAGCTTTGATTCTATCATAGCTTGAAAGGATTCTGGAGTGTGTTGTTTGGGTTGGTGTTTTTAGGAGGGAATTCGGTCCTCGTCTTTAACAGGTAGCCATGATTAGTCTAAATCACAAAAGGATAAATGTGAGGTCTTGACAAAGACATACAATAATTTTCAGATGCAGACAACCAAAACACAAGAGAGGTATATAGTACAACCATAACAACATCTATTTCATTCATAACTTGGAAAAATTTACATGAAATAGTTTTTGGTACACAAAATACAATACAAAGATCTAAGGCTATGCTGGCGGGGAAAACCCCTAATTTAACATGCCTGAACAACAGCCTAGCAAAATAAAATGACACAAACTACTAGATGTGACTATCAGCATCCTTAGAAGCATCATGGTGATCTAGAATCCTAGCATCTAGTCCTGGTTGTCTAGCTCTCTGCTGCCCTCACAGTGCTAACAACTCGGCCTGCATGTCACTTATCTCTCGCCTCATGTCTCTCATCACTCGGAGAGTCTCTACCATCTGTGCATGACGCCTACGGTCAGTCTCTCGTTAAGTACATCTATAGCTCGCCCACCTGCCCCTCTCCTCTCTCACGCAACAAAAACCAAATTACGGACAGTACCTGGTGCTTTGTCTGAATAAGGCCCCTCATTCAAACTCATACCCCCCCCTCCCCCCTCGCCCCCCATCCCCTCTTTACCACCCCCCCCCCCTTTCCCCTCCTCCCTCCACCCCCCCCGCTGTACCCTTGCAATGGTAAGTAGTATAGATAGATGGTCGTGATGTGCCACTAGATGATGGGACTCGTGTGCACCCTTGGCGCCATACCTAGCCGCCTAGCAAGACCCGTGCGGTATGAAGCCTCAGAGGATGGACCTGCCTGGGATGTCTCGAATCCTATCGCATGAGCCCTCTAGCACGCACTTCGGCGTATAGCTATATGCCGCCTCCTCATATCCTTTACGCATCATATCTTAGCTAGATTGTGTGTGTTTCCTGTCCGCATGCTTGCTCTTAGCTACGCTGTATGCCTCCACTCCTTGCGCGTAGTTCATCTCTGCATCTCATATATTGCAGTTTGTATGTCAACTTTCGACTTTGTGCTTTATTTCGAGTCTATAGTGGATCGTCAGCTTCCTCCCCAACCGCACCCTTGTCTCCTTTCTTGTCCTCTAGCCCCTCCGCTCGTTCTTGTTCATTTGTGGCTTTGTGATCATTTTGCCCTTATCCTTACGCCTACCACCTTTGTCCTCATTCACCGCATATATTACATATGCGACAACATTTAAATCTACAAGCTATGATATTTATATGGTCATGTTTTGTCACGTACCCTCTTCTTAGTAGCTCAACTGTTTTTAGTGGTAAGTAGGTATGTGTAACTCCTTTAAGATAGATGCATATAAGCCTACCTGTTCAGTCCAAGGCTAAGGGAGTCACAAATCCGTAAGTGAAAAGTGCATGCATGCTCCTATGGCAGACCAGTTGATAGCAATGCCCTATGTGATACTCTATACTTAGTATTGACCTAACTCGCTCAAAGGTCATTAGTGTGCTATCTCAGTGGAGTTTGCTATGCATGTGCACATGTCGCTAATCTCGCACCCAAGATATCCCCACAACTTCCCGCTAGTAACTAAAGACATCATTAGGCCTAACTATTTAAAAATATAGAAGAAATAATATTATATGCCCCCCGATACTCGGTTATGTAGATTCACTTCAATTAGACTCCATTATGCTCTCGGATTTATTATTTTTCATTTTCATCTCGCAGACTCAGCTTCAGACATTAACTACTCGGTAGCTGAAAAATCTCATAGCCACTCATATCTCTCTCTTTCTGACCTCTTTACCCCCCCCCCCCCACACCACTCCCCACCCCCATATAGTGTTATACATGCAGATTGTGACACTCTCTTGCCGAGGCCTGGCAATAACTATAGACGTTCCTTCAAGTTGTAGCAGCGACATTGAAACACAACTCTGGCTATCGCCCGAGTGCTGGCTAGCTTCGGTGACTACGTGTATATTATGAATACCACCCTACGGTCAATAGGTGGATTAGTGTATGTTATAGAGATGGTGTGTGTGGTGGTATGTGTATGTGGGTGACTCTAGTAGTAAATAGCAGCTCCACGCTATCAACTGAATACACCAAAGACCCACAAACACTGAGCCCTTTATACTCAGAAGCCTAAGTAGAGGCTATCCATGAGTGTCTAGTTTAGGGTTGCACCATTATGAAGGGGGTGGGGTGGGGGGGGTGGGGGAGGGGGGGGGGGGTTGCGTAGTAATGGTGATGGCACAGGTGGTGGTGATGAATGTGTAGATGGGCCAATGACCTCGCTGCCCAACTCCCCTATTCTCGCTCTTCGTCCACGCCGGTTGTACTCACAATAGTAATCGAGGTTTGCTCCCGCTAAAGAGTGGTGGACATGTGCCAGACCATTTAAGGAGGTTGGAGAGTTAGGTCGACGTGTGAGCTAGCGATCAGTAGCCTAGACGGTATGTTGTGGCTACTGACAACTTATCAGTTGCCTTTATTACCTATGGTGCATTAATAGTTGGATGACAGGGTATGTGAATAGCTTGCACTCATCAGGGACATACGGATTTAGTCTATCCTGTATAATGCTCACTAGTACATAAGCGTAGTGTGTGCAGCCTATGAAGGAGTGTGGCATGATATCAGTGCATTTGTTCTGTTCAGAGTTGCGTAGTGCGGATAGGGATCAACTACACTGCTGAAATCTTTCAGTCAAGCAGATATGGTACTATCACCTACTCAATGCTGGAGTCTGGCGACAGGTAGACTAAAGTAAGCCACCCTCCATCCTTATGCATCCCACTTCACCAGTCCCTCTATTTATTGTTGACGCTCTATTGACATTTGTCATGTCCCCTTTCATCTCTACGAGTCGCACATCATACCTGAGCGCGACGCGATCCCCAGATCATAAGAATACGTCACTGTCTGTAATCCCAGACAATCTCCCCACATCTCTCAACTAAATCTCCACATGACACTAAAATTAATCTCATTGGATCAAATGAGTTCTCAACCAATCTACGCACTCCCAACCTCCCCCCCCCCCCTTCGTCGTGTCCTAAAATACACAAATCTAACAGAACATTCAATACAATAGAGATGCCTCCCCCCCCCCCGCACTCACTCCTCTCAAAACCCGATGCATATACAATAACTTTCCTCACCCAAGTGAACTAAAACTAACCAACCGGAGTTGTACCTGACGATATCTATTTCTACTCCTTTCATGATCTAATTCACAATAAAGTACGCCCTCGGATATAACAAACAATTGTGAACCCAGATTTATTTGTTAAACCCTAAATTTAACCTCTCCACTTATAATCGTAACCCTTACCCCCTATATAATTCACACCCCCAAAACCCCCCCCCCATTCCACATTTCAAATCCTTTTCCACCATCCAACAAGATCAGGATCCACATGACAATATGTAAATCAAGAACCATCGATTCCTCTCCCCCCCCCCCAACCCCCCCCACCCCCCCTCCCCCTCCAACCCTCCCCCCCCCACCACATGTAAATGGTCTATAATGCGTTGAGTCACATATTGCCCGTAAATGTGAGTGCAAGCGATTAATGTAAGGAAATCACAGATTGTAGATGTAAGTGTAGCTGTGATCGCATAATCCTCTTAACGAGCCTTATAATTAATTTATCTTATTATATAAGTTACTTGTGTATTTTAGCAGCAGTCCATTGTTCTTCTGTGATCAGTTAGTGCGGAAACGCTAGACGCACGACTCGTACTACTGCTGACATATCTCGCCGCCTCGACTGGAGCGTAATTGACTTTTCGGTCCAGTGCTGGTTAGTAGGGTAGGTATTTGACTCGGATTTTTTTTACTTCCACTATCCATTTCTACGTCTCGCAGTGCCCTATACATGCCGTCTACTGACTCTGGTCGACACGTGTTCGCATTCTTGGAGTGGCCCCTGAGAGTAACACAGTCGTAATACTCGGATCCTTGTACCATCGGGTACGGTCTGGGAAACTGTCTCTTCATATATATATAGGCTTATCTACATAACACCTCCACCAATGTCAATTGACGTAATCCCGACCTCCTGATTTGTGCACGTCGTATCTGCGATCTAAGTCCCACCAAATTATCTCCATCCGTCCTCACCCTGTCCCCATGTAAAACCAACTTCCACAGACCCCGCACGTCCGTGCCGCGGCACTGGCTCACAACCCTCGGCCCACAACCTGAGCGTACCCATCAACCCAAGGGCAACACAACCACTGCACCCCCGCACCCAACTCCAACCACGTCACCACACCAGCCCCCCCCCCCCAGTGCCCCCCCCCCCCCCCTCCCCGCCCCGTGCCTCTGGTGGCGCCGGGCGGCGTTTTGGCGACCCTTAGGCTAGGCGCGACGATCCCCTCCCCTATACCGGCTCTGGTCGTTTTTTTAGGAGTTCATCGTATTTCTTATTACGATGAATCGTGGAGAACCACCGTCAGATATCTCCTCATCGGCTCCCCAAAATACACTCCCTGGCTCAGAGTCGGTGTAGACGGAAGTGTAGGTAACCGCAGATGATGCAGAAGACATGACTGCTGTAAAAACAAAAATAACTTATATAAGTATTAATTATAAGACTCTTATAGTAATATGCGTAGTATAATTTATATACGCGTATATCAATCATGCAATCACTTAGTAAACTACTAATGCTAAAATAGTGTATGTCATGTAAGCATATATATTAGATGCAAACAAGTAATGCATGTATGCCCCGTGCAAATCCCATTATGCAGTGTTTGAAAATGGTTATAGTCCAGACAAAACTTTTGACCTGGTTCTCTATAACCTTGGCTCTGATACCAATCTGTAACACCCCCAAATCTGGGTTGCAGCGAAATGTTGAATATCCGAGGGCGTTACTTCATAGATCAATAGCACAAGATATGAGAACGACCACTAAACGTGTCGTTTTAAAAAGATACATTGGATTAACAAAATACTTGTTCATTACATAAGCTCATGGCTTCAAATTGTTCGACAATATAAGTAAAGATTTCGGTTTATAACAAATGTTCCCAAAATGTAATACGCCCCAAATCTTTAGTACTGACTCTCCAAAGAGTGACCCCCAATGTATCTTGGCACCTCGTGCCTTATTGACCTGAGAAAAACATGCTTAAAACGTCAACATAAAGTTGGTGAATTCATAGGTTTATGTAAATCAATTGAAGGACCGCAAGATTTCCAAGTGTATGATTAAGCAACAGATGCAAACATCATAAAAAGTAATTACGTTTTCCTAAGCTCATGACACTGAAGCTCGACATGTATGAATGCAATAAATTGCCAATAATGCCCGTGAATGATGTTCTAACCCGCAACATCCCAAATCCGACATGGTATACGTTTGTTGTCCGGCAAACCGGCACAGTGAGCGCTACTCACCCAAACGGGGATGTCAATCCCAAATAGATCTATTTATAACATTCGCGCTCACAATCTAGTAATTGACAGTTCATGATAAGGGCTCAGTGGGTTATCGCTACTTAGGCAAACACGTAATCATAGTATAAAATGTACACTTGCGTCCAATTTGTAAAACAAAGCATGTTCTCACCACGAAGATGTAAATCATTTAAATAATTATAAAACATGGGGCTATGAACTCACCTGAGTAGGTAGTCCTCTGCGAATGATAAATATATCCAAGTATGGCAAATGGATCACACCGTCAAATACCTAAGTAAATACGGCCAGTCTTAGTCTACAAGTTTAGGCTAACGACTTAATGCATAAACTACAATAAATTGCTAGTTTATATATACTGTTATCACTTGTGTGGTGGTGCACATGTTTATTGTATTTGTCTTTACTTGATGGCTCTTGGGAAGGTATACGATTACACACGTTCAAGTATATGTATGAACGTTATTAATAAATATACATATTTATTAAGTCGTGTTTTAATTTGTATAATATCCGATAAATATTATAACTCGTTCGATACATTAAGTGGTTTATTAACATCACCCTTGTTCATAAAATACCCTTAGGTTTTCTATATTTACAAAAACAGTCCCTATGTTTATGAGAATATAATATTTACATTTTGAACCCCTAGGTTTCCACATTTACACCTTTGGCCCTTTATCTTAAGAAAAGTATGCTTTTGGTCCTTGTACTTTCAAACAGTCCCTTAAGTTTTAGAATTAACATAAACAGTCCTTAGACATTATAAAATTTAGTTTTGACAGTTTCTACCCTAAGTTTCCATTTTTGACACTTTTAGTCCCTTAACTTACAAAAATTACATTTTAAGCCCAATTAAGTTCTAACAAGTGGCAATAAGTTTTATTAAGCTCCAATAAGCCATATAAGCTGTGGCAGCTTATAAATAATCCCGGATGAGCTTATTTAGGCTTATTGGACCTTATTGGGCCCGTTAAGGTCCAATAAGCAATTTAAATGTCTAAATTAGTTTTCAAAGGCACATACGCCCTCATTAAGCTTATTTAAGCTTATTAAAATTGTTTGGCTTAATAATAAGCTCGGATTAGCTTATTTTGAGTTTATTGGACTCGTTAGTCCAATAACCTTAACCCGAAAGGCTTTTAAATGTCCATTAGGGTTTTATATATGATCCAACTTATTTTTCTTATCTCATTAAGCTCTTATGATTATAATTAAGCTATTTTTATTGTATGGCTTATTCAATAAGCTAATAAACCTCGTTAATGGGCTTTTGGGCCCATTAAGAGCTCGATAAGGGTTACGCGTGTTCAAGTTAATCCATTATAGGTCCAATAGCTTTTCTAGGTTTATAATAAGCTTACTAAACTGCATAAGCTCACAAATAAGTTGTCTAAGCATATTCGTAGCTTAAGGGCTCTCGCTTGGTTACGGTAATGGGCTGCCGGGCCCATTAAGGGTTCAATTTGGTTTCTAATAAACATTAAGGTCCATATTAGTTTAATAAGTCTATTAGGATTCTTAATAAGCACAAAGAGCTTATTAATAATCTGTGGGGCCCACGGTATGGCCTGTTGGGCCTGTTTGGGTTTTATGGGCCCATTTGTGGCCCGTTAAGGTTTCTTATGTACATTGTTTATCCCTACAAGCTCAAGAACCTTGTAAGCCTTCAATAAGATCAAGTGAGCTTATTTATAAGCTATGGGCCTCAACCAACGGACTGTTGGGCTTGATGAGGCCCATTAGTGGTCCATTCTGCTTAGTATCCACATAAATGTTTCGCCAATAGTTCTAGCAGCCAAAAATAAGTTCGTTTACTTTATATAATGGTCGTGTTCATCACATGCATGCGTTTATACGATTAGTATACTCCTTCCCAAGCCATAATATCATGTTTACGTGAAACATTTAAGTATAGTTTTTATAAAATTCGTATGTAAGAGTTAGTGTTCACGTTGGTGTCCACCTTTGCATTTAAACAAAAACGTTTAGCTTTTGCTTGTCATTAAATCTCATTTTACACGTTCCTCTGTATTCTAGCACCACACAAGATCGAATATATGTATATATATATATATATATATATGTATGTGTGCCACGCATGGGTTGAACCATGCGTGTTCACGCCCACGTGAATTTGTTAATCACGTATTAACGTGACCTACACGACTAGACATCAAAGAAACAATTAAAATAC
>BQNB010033745.1:0-32713 GCA_026074375.1 Tanacetum coccineum | reverse complement strand
GCCGGATCAGCCCGATACAGCAAAGGAAGGAAGTCAAAGGCCAAAATAATAAAGAAAAGGACCAACAATGACAAGTGTTCAAAGTCAAAGGGCTTATTTGGAGTTTTAAAGTTCAAGGACTGAAATTGTAAAAGGTGGAAAGTTGTTTTGTAAAGAGAAAAGGGGAAATATGAAACACAAGGGCCGAAACTGTCAAACTTGAAACCTCTTTTGTACTAGAAAAGGACGGGTGAAAGGCAGGGGCCCTTTATGTCAATAGTCCAAACATTCAAACATATACACGCGGTACAAACATCCCCTAACAAACTCTAACCGTTTTTCCCTCCTAATCCACAACAAACCCAGTTTCGCCCAAAGCCTTCCCCCGCTTCTCTACTCTTCCCAACTTTGTTCTAAACCCTCCTCCACATCAAATCGTCCACGTGTCAACTTTTAAGTGGATCGAACACCTCATTAATCTCATCAAACGGCCACAATTGGTTCGAATATGATCAAGGGCCAAGATTAAGTGGAAGACTCTAGAATTCTACTCCTCTCTTCATCTATTCTCTATAAATAGGAAGCATAGTGCTCATTTTTCAGTTGTTGTTTTAGTTTTTATTTTCAGTTTGCATTTTTCTTATTTTTCAAGCATTTTCTTTAAGTTTTTTTTAAATTCAGCTTTCATCACTTGTACTCTTCTTCTTTCAGCTTGTACGTAATCATTTTGAGCAATAACATTCAGTTTTCAAGTTTCTTCATACTTTGATTTCCATTTTAAGCTGTTTTACTTCATCAAGCACTCAATAAGCTCTCAATAAGCTCATTTGAGCTTATTACTTTTAAAAAGCTCAAATTCAGTTGAAATTCTGTTTTAATCATTCATTTACTCTTTATAATCATTTTACATCAAACATGATTAGTTGAGTTCAGTTTGATCAAACATTGGAAGCTATTTGGAGAAATAAGCTCAAAATCAGCTTATTGAGCTTGGTTTAGAGGCTTTGGAAGCCAATAGGTTCATGTTGTTTAAGCCACTCACTCAGATAGAGTGGCTTGTGACTGAGACTACAAAAATTCAGGTTTCACTTTCTCAATTTCATCTTGGCTTATTCACAGCTTAATTCAAGCAGCTTATTCCTTAGATTTCCTTGAGCTTAATCCTGTCTAGTATTGTTTAGGTAGTTTAAATATGCAAATGATTTAGAATTTAGATTTTACTTTTCAGTTCTGTAATAAGTGTTAGTAAAAAGCTATAAGAGTAACTAGCTTATTTTTGTTAATAAGCCCTAGGTTATATTGTTCATTTAGCTTACTTAAGTGAATTTGAGTGAGAGTAGCTAAAAAGTTTTAATAGAATTAGAGTTTAAATCAGTTTTAAGTACAAATAGTGTTTGACATTTTCTAATAAGGAGTGTTTGGATTTAGCTTTATTTGACCTTTAAAGTCAAATAAATTCTATCAAATCCTTTACATAGTTGAGTTAGGTCTTAATATCAAGGTTTAAACAGGTTTTAGGAGTTAGATTGAAGAATCTAAGAGTTTTGAGTGTAGAAAGTTAGAATTTGCACCAGGGCAGTTTCATTGTGCAGGAGATTTTAAGATTTAGTGTATTTCAGTTTTCTATTGTTCAAAATTTGTCAAGATAGATTCAAAAACATTAGGTGAAGGTGTTTACAAGTTCTACCTTTTGTGCTTAAGCCTGCACTAAAGGACTCTTGGTCAAGTATATCAGCATATGCAGGTTTAACAACAGTTAAAACTGTTGATACTTATTCATTTGTTTGAGCTTCTTTCTAGCAATTAAAATTAGAAATAATCTTTAGAATTAAGCACATTTCTAGAATTCCATTAGCTTATCAAATTTCACCATTTAGTTTTCATTTTAAGCAATTTAGCCTAGCTTATTTCACCTGCAAAAGTAGTATAACAGTCCTTTAGGTTCTTAGCTTATACTCTTTTTGATTTCTCATTTCTAATTGTCACTTTAGAGAACCTTTTATCTAGGTTAGTTTAATAATCATAGGAGAGCTTATTTGTAAAATTTCATCTTCTAGAGTTTAGAAATAAGCAAGTTAGCTTATTAGAAAAAGCTTATATCAGTTTAAGCTTAAACTTTCACTTTTTAAGTTCATTTTACTTGTTATTCTTGTTAATACTTTGCCTATTTTTCTCTAGATAATCTTAGTATACATCATAAGCATAAGGTAGCTTCTTTTAGTTTTCATTTTCACCAAGAAATAAGCTAGATATAAGCTAAAATCTAAAAAGCTCTAAAACCACAAGTTACTGTAACAGGAACAAGAGTTCTATTTTCTAGCTTATCTAGTTGTTAAAAGTCCAAGTTGCTTTTGTTAATGTTGTTAAGAATAAGCTAGTTAATAAGTTTGTAGTTTTAAGTTTTTGCTGAATCTCATTTTTCAATAAGCCAAAAATAAGCAAATTCGTAGGGTCTGTTTTGTATTTTTCCCATAGTTGAAGGTTACCCGTTTACACTGTTGTGTAAATTCCTAATTGTTTGCCCGCCTACCCTGTTCTTTCCTTTCTTACATTTTCTACCCTGTCTTTCTAGAATAATAAAATAGATTTAATATTTTTAGAATTTAGTTTTATAAAATTAGGGTTTAGTTTTAATAAATCAAATTAGTGTTCAATTAGCTTATAAAAATTAGGGCTTTTGTTTCCATTAAATTTCTGCACTAGTTTAGTTTCTAAAAACCATTTTTCTATATTTTTCCAGTTAAATTTGTATTTTCTAGGAATTAAAATAGATTTTAGTGAATTACTTTTTCTTAGAAAAATCATATAAAATAGAAAAATAGTTGAAAAATTAAAATTCTTTTTGCAATAATTTTCTTTTTAAATCTAGTATTTTTGAAAAATAAAAGCAAAATTTTAGTGATAATTTTTAGAAAAAGTTTATTTTTGATTAATTCATTGAACTTTAGAAATTCATAAAAAATTCAAAAATAGTTAAAAAATTCCAATTCTTTTTCCTAAAATTTTCTTTTTAAATTTGTGATTTTTAGGTATAAAATTTGTTAGTAGAAGTGCTTTAGATTTTAAATTTCATTTTTAGCTCGCGTTTTTACTTTCCGTGCATTTAAAATTTCGTGCTATTTCATTGTTTTTAGTTTGTGCTATTATATTTTGTAGTGTAATCAAAAGTTCAAAAATCCTTTATCATTCTAAACTCGAATCCGAATATTCCAAATTCTCAATTCACGATTTCGTTGGGACACGACCCGAGGAAAAGTACTTCCCGGATAAAAATATACAAATTGTGTTTTCTTTAGTGAGATTTTTACCTTATATTTCTCTTGTTTGAGAAGTATTTTGGAAAGAATTCTTACGGGATTAATACTATAAGTATATTAAATTTGTTTGTTTTCTACACATCAATCGCCTCCTTCATACATGCTTAACTCACCTTAGAATCCAAAATCATAAACTTTATCATTTCACGCATTAAAATCACTTCAAACAAAAATCTTAGAAACCAATAACAACACATAAAGCAATACAAACATGAATTAACCACACACACACACACACACACACACACATATATATATATATATATATATATATATATATATATATCAAGTTATGCATTATTTTGACATGACCATCTTAAACCCAAGAATCATAATGTAATGGTGTTTATTCACTTTTTAGCATGCTTAAGCATTCACAAAGGTTCATATATCATGTACAAACACTAACCCACTAACTTATTACATGTTCTTCCCTTAACCCTAATTTTCGTATACAAGAATCAAGCAAGACACCTTCATATGTTAACCAAATCAAGAACTGTATTGAATGAGTGTTATACACCCCAAGACGGACAAAACCCCTTAATCAATTTAGGAATTCACCCACTTTTGATTTCGATGAACCCTACATCAATTTCTAGGGTATTTTGAGATCAAAAACGAAATTGAACCTAATTCCTTTGAGGAATATGATGTTTAGGGTGTAGGGAACATCTTTGTAATTATACCTTAAACTTGAAATGGATAAAACTAATGGATTTGAAGGATGACGAAAATTTTGCAATGGGGAAAAAATTTTAAGTGTTTGTGTTGACTGAAAATGAGATTTTTGGTTTCAAATTTATAAGTTGATTTTCTAAAGTGAAATTTTTCCATTCATCAAAAATATAATTATAAAAAGAATGCCAATGAAGCATTTCTAATGCAAAAGCATTATTTTTCGTGCCAATGAAGCATTCGCAAAAATAGAATAATAAAAGCTATATGTAGTTTTTTATTCGTTGGGTTCCATGTTGTTGAGGAAAGACGGATGGGGTCGCAATAAGGTTAAAACTATGTACGTGGATTCAAGGTTCGTCGGCCATTCATCATAGGGAAGCGCGGCCTATTGGTGTATTTGCCAACTAAGGGACTTTGGATTCTAGGCTTTGTAGGAAAAAGGTGTTGTCGCGATAACCCACAAACGTTAGCAGCGGAGTGGGGGTTCGAACTAAGAACACCGGTTGTTGATGCGATATCCTATTTGGGAGAAAGGCCTAAGTAGGGGTTCGAACTAAGGAACATACAATTCCTTTTGCAAAAGGAAAAATAATTTATAGTATATGGAAATAAAATGAATGGTTAAAATTTTCATTTTTTCTCAAATCAATTTATAGTTTTGTTCTCCGAATCTTCTTTTTTTTGTAAGCTTTGGGTCGAGATTTATCTATGTTATTAACATTTGAGCTCTCTTTACAAGGCTTATTTGTAAAGCTTAGATGAATTTCAACTATGACGATAAATTGATTCTATGGTTGAGTTAAAAAGAGTTAAACATCATATCCATTAATTTATTCCTGGGAGTGAAAAGTTCACAAGTTGTAAGTATAAGAGCTTAATCATTTAGACTTATATTGACAATGATCTTGTTTAATAGCTTTGTTTAGTCTAGTGAAAAGTCAAGGATGACGAATTTTCCTCTTTTGTGCTCTATTAATCGGGAGTAACCTATTTCAATGAGCCTAAAAGTTGCAAAGTTGCAAGATGCCATTAATGTGTTTCAGAGATTAAATTGTTGAGAAAATGAAAGTTGTTTAAAGGTAATTCATTAAAAGGTAAAATCAAAAAAAAGGGCATTTTGGAAACTTGTTAGTTTACAAAGTGTACACTTGATAACATTGCGTGAGGACACGGCAATCCTTTAGTTTGGGGAATTTTGATATTTGCTAAATTGTACATATTAAATACCCGGGATTTTGCCAAATAAAAGCCATAAAAATGCCAAAAGAATAGATATATTGTGTGCTTTTGTGTCTATTGTGCAGGAAAGGATAATAAGGACAAAAAGAAGCAAAATCCAGTAAAAACTGACAAGAAAACGGAAGAGTCAACAGAAAAAGGAGTGAAAAAAACAGCCAAGATCAAATGCTAGGATCAGCCGATACAGCAAGAAAGAAAGCCAAGTGAAGTATCAAGGACTAATAATGACAAGTGTGCAAAGTTTCAAAAGCTCATTTGAAGTTATAAAGTTCAAGGATTTAATTTGCCAAATGTGGAAAGTTGTTTATTAAAGAAGAAAAAGAAGAAGAAAACACAAGGTCCGATATTGACATTTCCACAATACTTCTTTGTACATTCAATGAAAGAGACGACAATTCGCAGGTCCATTTGTGTACAATACCTCACAAACCTTCAAAACCTAAGTGCGCGTTTTTGTTACAACCTCTAACAAAACACACAAGGTTCTTTCACCGGCCTTTTTTTCCCACATAAACCAATCACCATTATCCCACGCACCCTCGCGCCTCTATAAACACTCGTTACTCGTTAACACATTCACTTCCATTATATATTCGGTCCACTGTGGTTCATTTTTTGGATATCAGAACACATACGTCTTTTTCAAAGGCGTCATATATGTGCTCGAAAATAGGAGCTACTGATGAGATGGTGTGGTTGCGGCTTGTAGAGCGCGAGAGGCGCGGCCGGCTGCCGCAGTGTATTTGTTGCGCGTGAGTGCTGGGGGGTGGGCGGGTGGGAGGGGGGGGATTTCAGGGGAGCGCGGGGTGGGAGGGATGGAGGTGAACATTGGGGGAGGGATTGGCGGGCGTTTAGTGACGGGTTATTGTAGAGGGGTAGAGAGGAAGGGAAAGAGCGAGGGAACGGTTGTTGATGGGGTGGTAGTTGACTCTGCGATGGGGTCATTAAGGGGAACGGGGTTGGGCGACTGGGGGGGGACGAGGGGGGGTTAGGCGGGGGATAGACAATATTGTTGGCAGGTTTGTTGCTAGGGGTGCCTGTGGTGGGGTGTTGCGCTTTTGGGTGGGTTTTCGGGGGGGAACTGGATCGGATCGGAAGATAGCATGGGGAATGAATAATTTGGGGGCCTCGTTGTCGAACTTGGTTGGTTAGGGTGGGGGGGGGGGGGCTTGGGGGTGTTTGCTTACTTTTCGGGTATGTTGCGGGGTTGTGCTGAGGGTGTCGGACTATTGCTTAGGGGTTAGTTGTGGTTGGGGCAGTGGTAGGTGACATAAGTAGTCGCGATCGGGGAGTGGGCGCAGGGGTTTGGAGTTGTGGAGTCCACATTTGCTAGGAGGCGACGGGCTCATACGGGTCAAGGGTGCTGGGAGTGAGGTGGGATTGGGGCTGTGGTGGACTGTATGGCGGATGGTGGTTTTCAGGGTCAAGGGAGCGGCATTAGCTCTTTGGGGGAGGCTAGCGGGAGGTCTGTTTGTTGGGAGGTTATAATCATGTATTTGGTTCACATTTATTTCTGTCTGAGTAAGTTGTGTAAATAAGCCTCAAGAGAGTAAGTTGCCTGTTTGCGTCTAATTGCTGTACCTTTGAGCGTTAGGTGTCTCCAGGTGCTGATGCTGCTCGGTGAGTAATTAGAGTAAGGGTAGGATATAAGGTTTTACCAGCTTTAGTGTTTAAAATGGATTGTCAAGGGGAACAATTCAGTTTAGCAGCCCCCCCCCCCCCACCCCCCCCCCCCCCCCCCCCCCCGTATACCAAAAATAGTGTTGGTTTATGCTGTGTTTGACTTTAAAAAGTCCAAAAATCCTGTCAAAACCTTTTGCTTAGTTGAGTTAGGTTATATCACCAAGTTTTGAAAATTAGTTAGGAGAATTCAACAGTTTAGAGCTTAAGAATTTCTTATTAACACCAGGACAGTTTTGGTTTTAAATAAAATTTGAAGTTTAAGTGATTTTTAGTATAAGAATGTTTAAATTTGTATAATGTAGATTTTCATACATAGAATGAGTGAGTTCATGAGTACATACTAAGAGTTTATCCTGCATTGTAGAATTTTGTCAAGTACATCAGCTTAATCTCAGTTTTAAAACCTGAACATTGCACTTTTAGTCATCAAAATTTTCATTAAAATTGTTAACTTGTAGCTTATATCTTTTTGGCTATCTCTAATTCACATTTCAATCTTCAGTTAGCTTCTTTTGGTTTAATTTTTCATTGAATAATAAGCTCAATATAAGCCAAAGTCTAAAAAGTCTTTAAAGATACCACTTTCTGTAACAGTTAGAAAATTGCTTATTTTCTAGCTTATTAAGTTGATAAAAGTGCAAAGTGTCTTTATTAAAGTTGTTAAGAATAAGCTAGTTAACAAGTTTGTAGTTTTAAGTTTTTGCTGAATCTCATTTTTCAATAAGCCAAAAATAAGCTAGAAGCGTATGGTCTGTTTTGTAATTTTCCCAAAGTTAAAGGGTACCCGTTTACATTGTAGTGTAAATTTCTTATAGTTTTCCCGCCTACCCTCTACTTTCCTTTTTAGCACTTTCTACCCTGTCTTTTCTAGAATAATAAATAGAATTAATATTTTCCAAATTAGTTTTTATAAAATTAGGGTTTAGTTTTAATAAATCAAATTAGTGTTCAATTAGCTTATAAAATTTGGGGCTTTTTGTTCCAATACATTTCTGCACTAGTTTAGTTTCTAAAAACCATTTTTCCTTATTTTTCCAATTTGATTTGTATTTTCTAGAAATTTAAATAGATTTTAGTGAATTACTTTTTCTTAGAAAAATCATATAAAATAGAAAAATAGTTGAAAAATTAAAATTCTTTTTGAGAAAATTTTCTTTTTAAATCTAGTATTTTTGAAAAATAAAAGTAAAATTTTAGTGATAATTTTTAGAAAAATTTTATTTTTGATTAATTCATTAATCTTTGAAAATTCATAAAAAAATTCAAAAATAGATAAAAAATTCCAATTCTTTTTCCCTTAAATTTTCTTTTTAATTTGTGTTTTTAGGTATTTTAAAATTTGTTAAAATTCGTGCCCTTAGATTTTAAATTTCAGTTTTAGGCTGCATTTTTTACGTTTATGTGCATTTAAATTTCGTATTATTTCATTGTTTTTTGTTTGTTGTATTTATTTTGTAGTGTTTAATCATCATTAAAAAATCCTTTTCAATCTTAACTCGATACGAATTATTCCTAAATTCTCAATTCACGATTTCGTTGGGACACGACCTGAGGAAAAGTACTTCCCGGATAAAAATATACAAATTGTGTTTTCTTTAGTGAGATTTTTACCTTATATTTCTCTTGTTTGAGAAGTATTTTGGAAAGAATTCTTACGGGATTAATACTATAAGTATATTAAATTTGTTTGCTCTTTGCTACGAACCAACATTGAACAAAGAATCCTTGGAGTTCGGTTGGATACAAACCACAAGGAAGAAAAGAGAAAGAAGGACAAGAAGAAGAAATTTTGATTAGAGAATACGGGTGGAGGCTTACACATACAACAATGAAAACCTTCACCCTTCACCAAGTGTGGTGAAGGGATATTTATACCCTTTTGCCTTAAGTGAGGCATATGGGCTTCTAAATGGGCCGGGCTTGGCTTCTCGTGGGCTTTTTGCCTGTTTCATGGACAATATTGGTTTAATGTCCAAGCCTGTTAAACCTGACCAGCCTATTACAATGAAGACGAGTTGACTTTCTAAGAACTGATACATTTCTTGTTTGACTTAATATAATTAAGGTAATAAAAAGCTCTAAGCATCACCTAAGCTTGAGTTATGTTAAGGATATAAAACACAGCCAACAATCTCAAGGACTTTTTATTATGTTCATTGGCATCTTATTATCGATCCACTAAAAATGTTTATCACGCAGTTCCTTGAGAAATTGGCCTTTCAGCTCAAAGTGGTCTTTTTCTTTGATCTTAGGCCTAGCAATGCTCGAGCCATAGCCTTCTGGGGTCTTAGTCATGTATTCTTCCATAGTTGGTTCCCTCATTGTTTCTGTTTCCTCTTCTTTAAACAGATCTTCGGGATCAGAAATTAAGTTGAATTTCAGTGAACTCAAATAGTCAAGACTCAGTGTCTTGGAGAGCTTCCTTGATGATCGAAATACTAGTTCAGGGTTTTCGAAAGGTTGGACGAGATCTTTGTTCAAACTCCTTGTCATGCACTACCTGAAACAGAGGATAAATAATCAGTAGGATATGCTCGGAAGAAAGAAAATACAGGAAACTAAGTACGAAAATCAAATACGAAAGATTTGAGTCTGCTGCTATATCAGATAGTCGATACGCCGTATTCAATTGACTGAATACGCCATATTGACTGTTTGAATGGATTACACTATATTGGCAATGAAAGGTTGATACGTTGTATTCACCTGGTGAATACGACAACATATCAATAATTCAACCAGAACAGTGTACAAAAACCAAAAATAAAACAGAAAAGTAAAACAAACACACAAACAAAATTATAAAAACTTTCAGGTGAAATGGACGACCCGACACTAAGACTCAAAAATAAAAAAATTTACACTAATTAAACTACACTAAATCTAGATTAATTAAAAGTTAGAACTAAAATACTAATAAAAATAAAAATTAAACAACTTCACTCCCCGACAACGGCGCCAAAAACTTGATGTGTCGTTGTGCGTAGGTAATATTTATTATCAAGTTATACATTAATATTTTGCCGACTTTATAACGGGCAGTGGACCCGATCAGTTGTAGCTTCGTTGGTAAGTAGGGTGTCGATCACTAAGAGCGAGAGCATTAATTCCTAAGTCTACCAGTATTTTAGTTGTCTATGTTAGTTCTAATCTAAGTTAATCCTAATTCTAAGGTTTTGGGGGAGGGGGGGTCAGTCTGAGATATTAGCACGTGTTTGGTGGTAACTTAAATCTACTTTAGTCACGATAACACGCGCATTCTGATAATCAGAAGATAGAAGAGTGATCAAGCCTATTATAAGGAAATTATATTAACAAAGATTAATCAAATATAACGCAGGTTTGTTCAATAGTGCAATGATTGTCTTATATCGAAGGGGCATATCATTCTTAGATTTAGGTGGTACTTCTTCCTAAAACCTAGACACGCTAATTCTGTCAAAATTAAACGCATCCGCATAAAACATTCTATGTTGTTTATAATCTATCCTAGGAGATTAATAATGACGATCTTATTAAACCCTAGCTCAACGAGACTTTACTAACTTACTGCTTAACGGCTCTTTATATACCAGTAGTCCACTGTCTGGGTCCTTACCAAGGGAATCAAAATGTCATTTTTTGATCCCAGGTCACCTGCTAGTCCAACTTGTTTACTAAACCAATGGCAAGGTTAGGTCATTATTTGTGATCCTATGATTCTAGATTATATAAATCGTATATGTAGAGCCGTTTTAATCATTCTACTTGGTCGGCACAAATGATCTAGTTGATTGATAAATCGCATACATAAGCATATAAACGAGTATAAATTGATAAACATAAACAACAACCAACGAATAAGCATGCAATCGATATAAACAAACCAAAAATTAAATCTTCATAAACATGGCTAATACATAAAGGTATAAGCCAGTAACCATTGTATCGAATACAAACATAATAAATGAATCAACCAAGGTAACCTAACCGAGTTAAACGAATGATACCAAAAATTGAACGATTATTAAGAGTATGAGAATTACAAGGTGTTTCCTATGGAATTGAGCACGTTGCGAGACCTTCTTTGCTCTTCTTGCCTTCTGAAAATCAAATTTTATGGTTAGGGTTTTGAAAATATATTTAAGCATACCCTAAACTCGTGTTTAGAGTTTTGTATTTATAGTGTCTCGAAATTCATCGATACACCGTATTGGTTGAGGTCAATACGGCGTGTTGCGGGTTTTTTTGAGTAGGGACCACATTGAATATTTTCTAGAATCTTCAAATACTCGATCTTATATATGGCGTATAGAGTCTTCTGGATACGACGTATTGCTCTTTAATTCTTTATTTTTTTAGTGAAGTGCAGGCACAAATACGCCGTATCTTCCTTATTGGATACGGCGTATGCGTTGTCAGAACAACATCTTGAGATTTCTTCGTCTAAGCTTCAAAATGCGTGTCTTTTAGCAAAACTTCACCAATTACTCCATAATTACTACAAATATCAAATATATACAATTAAGTACCAATTCGTGCAATAATCATACAAAATGGGTATGAAACATGAGATAAATGATGCTATAAAAGTGACGTTATTTGATGTCATCACTTATTTCGAACTTAAAGATTTTTCAAAGCAAAAAGCTCCAAACTTTTGTTCAAAACACTCAAGTAGCTTATTTGGTTATCTTTTTTGTTGCTTATTTTTTTGTGGGTCCTTGTGGTCTTAAAGAAGCTTATGCCTGTCTTATTTTTGTGGCTTACTTGGTGCTAAAACTGCTTATTTATTCTATTATTTCTTGGCTTATTTCACATATTTTCTTATGAATACCGCGGTTTGAACAAGAAAGAGTAGACAAGATCCACAAAAATAGCAGAAAGGACAAAAAGGACAATGTACATAGTAAATGCAGTTTGGTCTTTAGTTAGGCAATTTGAGCTCATAAGTCACACGGTTTGACTGTTTTGGTAGGCGATTTAATCAGCTTCACAGGCGATTTGGCTTCCAAATCACGCGGTTTGACTAATCATGCGGTTTGACAGGTACACGTGGTTTGACCCCGCGGTTTGGTCTTCACGCGGTTTGATCAGATACCATGTCAACTAAGTGAGTCAACTCGGTATTTACCGAGTTTGACCGAGTCAACTCAGCCTAGCCAACTTAGTGAGTTAACCCGGTAAATACCGAGTCACAAATGAACCAAATGAAAATAGAATGATCAAATCTAACAACTCAACATCAACTATAACAACACCAACAAATCCACATCTAATCCTAACCCATCGTCACATACGAACAACCAATCCAACATCATCTAATCCTATCCCATCTTCCATCTCCTCCAACATCAACAAGACTTGAAAATAAATGAAAACATTATCTCAGATTTGTTCAAGCTTATGTATGAATCTTTAAAGATTATATGTGCTTGAACCATACCCATCATTGATCAATAAAAGGCATAGCTTTTTCTTTGATACTCAAAAAATAAATAATGAATCATAACAACTTTGTTATATTCATTTCTTTGTTTTAATTGAAACACAAAACAAACTCATCAAATGGAAACCTACCCGAGACCCTCCAAAGGATCTTGAAGCCAAAGCCTTTTATGTTCTTCATCGATTATAGTAGAATCAATTAAGGGAGTGCTCATTTGTTTTGATATAAAGTAATGAATGAAGATTGATGGGGCGTGTTATTGTTATGATGATTGATTATCTGAGATTGAGGTTTATGTTGGTAGGAGAGTATACTGTGGTAGGCGGTTGAATGAAATTAGGGAATATTGCCCTAATAAAATGGGATGGGGATATATATCTAGATATATGTGGACCGGGTATGATTATTTGGTTTGGGCTGGACACTTGCGCAGACTAGGTTTGTTAATAAAACATGGACTGGGATTTTTTGGGTTAAAGATTTGGTATCTGAATTTTAAGTATAACGGGGTTAACATAATTTGGGCTGCGAATTTAAGGTGGTAAATTGATTGGGCTATGTCATATAATTCAAAATTTTGGTACTATGTGCTACATATTTGGCGTTATAAGTCGGTTAATGGTAATTAACGGGGTTTAAAATGATAATGTGACAATTTTTTTATGACGAGACCGGGATTGATATTTATAAAGAATCATTGGAACTTAAATTTTAATGGCTAGATTTGATATGAAATTTTCTATTGACTACGGAGTTCATTGGGTCATCACTTTATTTGAGATTGAAGTTGGATGTCACGAAGGTGTGCACTTATTATATCTTGAAGTCGGGGTTGGTTGGATGCATGACTTCATTGATAACTTGCTCGGGCTTAAGATTCAGGATGAAGACTTAGATTATCTAGTTATTTCAGATGTCGGGGTGGTTGGTTGAAGACCTAGATAACTATCACTTAAAGGAGTTACGTTGTAGTACTCAGTGTCACACGCAGAAGATGACTTGGATAATCGTAAGAGGTGACAAAAGTCTCATAGTTTGTCTGGTAAGTATTGAGTACTTAAAGATTTGACTGTTAACAAATTCTCTACACCTTTCTTCCAACAATAGTGCAAGCTTAAGTCACAAGAACAAGGAATTCAACTTTAGTTTCAAGTTTGGTATATCGGGTTTTCTCCATCAGTGGTCACTTAAAATAGCCTACAAAGGGTTTGGTAAAAGTTTGTTAGGAGAGAGTTTAAGTGTAGAGAGATCTAATCAGTGTTGTTCTCACGAGATAAAGATGTGGTAATTTATTCTTCACACAAGGTTTCAAGTATATGCGCGTACAAGGTTTTGTTTATTATGAGGTATCGAAACCATCAAGGGGGAAGAAGTATATACACCAGTGAGCCCATTCCTTTTCTTCATTTAAGGCCAAGCCGGAAAGACAAATGTCATAACTGCAGAGAAAATCAGTGCTTTAACTTATGGATTTTAGGTGCAATATTTCAACCACATGGGGGAATAGATGTCTTGTTATTTTTAGTATGCATTATTTGAGCTTCTAGGGGGAAGAGATGTGAGAAGAATTATTCAAGCGTGAGAAGACATGTTGCTGATCCATTTAATGTTTTTCTGAACGGTTAATCACTAAGCTTATTATCAAAGAAGCAGTAATATTTGATGTGGTATTCTACTAATTTTGTTGTGCACTTAATTATTCTAAGCTTGTGAGAAAGCTTCAAAACTGCTCAAGAGAGGATTGCTGGTTCAAGGGAAGCTATAAAAGGTTCTGAAACAAGAATATACGGCGTGAATTAAGGGGAAACTAATTCAGAAGCTTCCCCTTAACTAGAAGTATATGGGTTACTTATTTAATGCCTATTACAGTATTTCTCCTAAAAGTTACTACAAAGATGATTCATGTTGGAGTGCAGAATTGAAGTCAAATACCACAGAAGACATCATCAGCATTGAAAGCTTCATGGAAGTTCTTATTCTTAATCAATATGTACTTGTTAGGAAAATATTGTAAGTAATTCCGCATTTCATCCCATGGGAGAAGATTGTTAGGAATTCATTTATGTGACGACATTTACAGAATTACCATAGTTTACCATAGTCACATACGCAGGGACTAGAATAGATTTTCTTGTATAGTATAGAAGCGCATGGACTATAAATACCCCTTCATGGCTTCCATGGAGGGGTGAGACTCTTTGTAACATTTCATATTTCATTCTATTTTACACCTTTACTTTCTCTCACTACTCTCTCTCTCTCTAGATATGGCTATCTCTTGGTTTGAGTATCCCTGACCCCCGGATCAATGATTCTTTAGATCTTACAGGAATCCAGTGGACGTTGAGCTTAAAAGATACAAAGAAAAGGTTAAACTTTTGGAAAAACAAAATGAACCTCAACCTACTCCAAAAACAAATTGCTGATCATAATGAAAAAGTGGAAGCTTTTAGTAAGTAAATTCTTGCTTTAAAACAAGAATTTCTTTGAAAGTTGAAACCAAATTATTTTTGAAAAATAATTTAGAAGTTTTAAAAAAAGAGTCATCTGCAAAAGAAGATAAGTATATTGATGAAGTGTTCGTTTAAACTAAAGAGAAAAAGGAATTGGAAACCATTATTTATTAAACAGGACAAACAATTCAAACGACGCACATGTAAATAAAACTACAAACTTTTTACGATAATGATAGCAAAACGGCTCTTGGATATCAAAATCCTTTGTATAAAGCTCATAGAAAACAACCAGTGTTGTATGATGGAAAAACCTTAGTTGATAAACATGATTCTATTTTTGTCTTTGATTCTGAAGAGACATTGATTTTAGCCGAAGAGAGTCGGTTAAAAATGAAAGATAAACAAGCTGAACATAATGACAAACCAGATGATTATTCAAAGTTAAATAAGCTTTATGAATATTTTGTTCCACAAAAACAACTTTATGTAGAACAAGTATATTGGTTACCAGTTTCCAACAAGTATATTGTTAATGTCAAACCTGAAAAAGCTGTTCCAAAACAACTTCCAAAAATGAGTAAAACTAGAATGTTTTTCAACAAGACAAAGAATCAGATTGACATTTTTGATGAGCTGATTAAAGACAAAGCAACCCTAAATGTACTTAATTGGGGAGATTTTAGGGTATATCATGTTAAAAGAGCTTTTGAGTCGGATGTCAAACCATTTGTTACAAAGCTAAGAGAGTCGTTAACTTAGTTTGAAAAAGAGTTACACAAAGAAGTTTTGGAAATGAAAGAGATTTTTGAAGGAATGGAAACTGATGTCAATGCATGTTATGTGGAAAAGAAATATTCTGAGATTGAAAAAAAGGAACTTTTAATTAAAAATGATCGACTCATGGGGGAAAGCATATCTTGTGATATAATGTGTACAATTTTGCGTTCTGTTAAGGGCATTGATGCATCCTCTGAATTGTCATGCATGTTCATTGAAAATGTGTTAAATGTGAGAGTTTTGAAGCTGAGCTTTCCAAACAAAAGGAAAATATTGAAAACAAGTCATTTAATGAGCTTTTGAAATGATTTGCAAAACTTGAGGAATATTCTACTTCTCTTGAACTTTCTTTGCAAGATTATAAAGAACAAATGATTCGTAACGAATCTTGGAAAAAGCATGATGCTTCTTTGAATTCAAAACTCAAAAATAAATCATTCGAAATAAATAATCTGAAAGCTCAATTGCAAGACAAGTCAATAGCATTTAATGAGTTAAAGAAACTATTAACTAAGCTGAAGGGAAAGGGTGTGGATACTTAATGTGAAACAAAATCCCTTGATTCTTTGTCTAAGAAAATTAAAGATGAGAACGTGTCATTAGAATTTCAGGTTTTGTCGTTAGAAAAGGAAAAATGAACACCTTAAGTTAGTTTACTAGAACCTCTTTGATTCTATCAAACAAACACGGGTTTAAACGAAACTTAAAACTGACTCTTTGCAAGAAAAACTTAATGATAAGATTTTTGAAAATGCTAAATTAAGAGCCCAGTTACAAGCTAAGTTTTCTGAACAACAAGATACTTTAAAAGGTACAAGTGCAGATACTAAGTTTGCAAAACCTTTAACATCGGGAACAAAACTATAGTGTGTAACTCTATTTCCACAAACTCAGTTTATTCCCAAGGTTGTTAAGAAAAATGTTTTGTCAAGACAAGTCACTTCACTCTTAAATACCAACACTGAAGTTAAGAAGAGCACTATGAACCAATCAACTCGTACTTTAGGAACAATAAGTTAGTTCATAAAGATTACCTTAACTTCACAAAAGAGCACACAACAACACTCTAGTAATTGTTAGAACAAGCTAGAGCCTTAAGACCTTTTGATAAGAATCTAGATTATGCTTGTAAGTTTGCCCAACGAATTTAAGATGTTTGTACCTCATGCCATTTTGCACAAAGTTGTTTCTGATTGTCATGGATATGTTAAACGTGTTGTGTTGAATTTAGATTCTGAAACTATTTTTTCTACATGTAATGAATGTTTGTTTTCTGCTAATCATGATTCGTGTGTTGATAAATATTTAAATGTTGTTCATATACGTACAAAGGCAAAATCGATCAAGAAAACAGAAAATATAAAATGGAAGCCCACTGGTAGGATTTTTACCATTGTTGGACTTAAATGGTTACCCATAGGAGGAACATTGAAGATGGTAGGAAATCAGTGCCCCCTTACCAAAATCACTCCTGCCCAAGTAGTGCCTACAGGGAAATTAATCAAAACCACAGTAATTCCGGTTGTAGCACCTAGTTTTCAAACATAAAGAAATTATGCCAAAGTTAGGAACTTCCTTACAAAAGCATACATTAATAGCAAAAGTCACTCATTCAATGATCATTGTTTAGGGATACCATCTGCTACCAGAGTTCTGGAACAAAATTTGAACTTTGGATATCTAGGCATAACCTAGAATTAATAACAACTCGGAACCTAATTAAAGTTAGGGATCTAGAAAACTTTCAATTTTTCCATTTTCTCTTTGTCTTTTTGTACAAACTTTAGAAATAGTTCTTTGGTACCTGGATTTCAGATGTTCTAAACATATGATCGGACAACTCGATAGGCTCATCAACTTTGTTTCCAAGTTCATTAGTACAATCAGATTCGAGAACATCCCTTTTGTTGCAATCATGGGTTATGGAGATCTTTAGATTGAGAATATTCTAATTTCACGGGTATATTACGTTGAAGGCTTGGTCATAATTTATTCTCCGTCGGGCAGTTTTATGATTCAGATCTTGAAGTAGCTTTTCGAAAACACACCTATTTTGTTCGCAATACAATGGACCAAGCATTTCAACACCTTTGTAAAATCCACTTTCTAAATCCCATGCCATTTCACATCATCTTCTTACATCATCATCACTAAGTATTATCTTAGATGATAATAAATAATGTCCTTCACTCGTTAAGTCATCCATTTTTGGATCCTTATAAGGCGTTTCATAAGCGACTTTCCTAGTTCCATCTATGAATTTAATCAATGCTTTTTCGCCATCTAGTATTAACTTAGTGGTTTCCACAAAAGGTCTACCAAAAACTACTTGTGATGAGTTAGGATCAATATTGGCCTCAACATTCTTCAAAATAGTGAAATCTAATACATAACTCAGGTTTCTTATAAACACATGCATATTCATTCCAATTCCAACAAAATTCAACCCTCTATGTTCATATCCTTGACTCCTAATGGTATTATAGTAGGCTAAAGACATAACATTCATGGGTAAATCTAAATCAATGTAAGCATTGGCAATGAACTTACGCCCCATCATGCATTGGATTTTAAGATTATTTGGGTTCCCTTTTCAATTCTAAAGTCGAAATTCAATGAACAACTTGGCATTTTCTCTATTAGTTATTAATAGACCAATTCATCGTGTACATCGACCAAATCAAAGGAGGTTGCTCGTATTCCATCCATTCCTCTTCTTTTCCTATACTAGTTTCATGCTCGCATGCCTCATTTTCTATATCACTACTTTTTTCATCCTCTCTGATGACACTAGACTCTCCCTTTTCTTCTATCTTAGGAATCCTGGGTTCCTATCTTCTTTTCCTAAAGATGATTGTGCTTGGTATTTATGGGAAAAGAGTATGGATGGATTCTTAATAATTCCCTTGTTCAAAAGTGTCTCACCACCTTAGAGATCATGTGAGATAACATTAGCGTGAACCTTGGAATCTTTAACAGTGTCACGAGTGGGTGCACTATCCAATTTTTCCGAAACAATTTTCCACAATGCATTGATTTTGTTGATTACATCTTCTTGTTGCTGCTTGATCTGGGTCTGAGCCTAGACAATCGAGTTTCTTAAGAAGAGTCAAAATCAGACAACACCCTTTTTTTTTAAATCTATTTTTTTATTTTTATTTGTTTTTAAAAGGGTGTTGTCTGATTTTCGACTCTTCTTAAAGATACTCGATTATTGTCTAGGCTCAGGACAGATCAAGCAGCATCAAGACGATTGATAAAAAACAAAATTCAATGCATTGTGGAAAATTGTTTCGGAAAAATTGGATAGTGCACCCACTCGTGACACTGTTAAAGATTCCAAGGTTCACGCTAATGTTATCTCACATGATCTCTAAGGTGGTGAGACACTTTTGAACAAGGGAATTATTAAGAATCCATCCATACTCTTTTCCCATAAATACCAAGCACAATCATCTTTAGGAAAAGAAGATAGGAACCCAGGATTCCTAAGATAGAAGAAAAGGGAGAGTCTAGTGTCATCAGAGAGGATGAAAAAAGTAGTGATATAGAAAATGAGGCATGCGAGCATGAAACTAGTATAGGAAAAGAAGAGGAATGGATGGAATACGAGCAACCCTTTGATTTGGTCGATGTACACGATGAATTGGTCTATTAATAACTAATAGAGAAAATGCCAAGTTGTTCATTGAATTTCGACTTTAGAATTAAAAGGGGAACCTAAATAATCTTAAAATCCAATGCATGATGGGGGGGGGGGCGTTAAGTTCATTGCCAATGCTTACATGGATTTTGATTTACCCAATGAAGGTTATGTCTTTAGCCTCTATAATACATTAGAGTCAAGGATATGAACATTAGAGGGTTGAATTTTGTTGACAATTGGATTTGAATATGCATGTGATTTATAAGGAAACCTGAGTTCTGTATTAGATTTCACTATTTGACAGAATGTTGAGGCCAATATTGATTCCTAACTCTCACAAGTAGTTTTTGGGTAGACCTTTTTGTGGAACACTAGTTAATACTAGATGGCGAAAAAGCATTGATTAAATTCATAGATGGAACTAGGAAAGTCGCTTATGAAACGCCTTATAAGGATCCAAAAATGGATGACTTAACGAGTGAAGGACATTATTTATTATCATCTAAGATAATACTTAGTGATGATGATGTAAGAAGATGATGTGAAATGGCATGGGATTTAGAAAGTGGATTTTACAAAGGTGTTGAAATGCTTGGTCCATTGTATTGCGAACAAAATAGGTGTGTTTTCGAAAAGCTACTTCAAGATCTGAATCATAAAACTGCCCGACGGAGAATAAATTATGACCAAGCCTTCAACGTAATATACCCGTGAAATTAGAATATTCTCAATCTAAAGATCTCCATAACCCATGATTGCAACAAAAGGGATGTTCTCGAATCTGATTGTACTAATGAACTTGGAAACAAAGTTGATGAGCCTATCGTGTTGTCCGATCATATGTTTAGAACATCCGGAATCCAGGTACCAAAGAACTATTTCTAAAGTTTGTACAAAAAAGACACAGAGGGAAAATGGAAAAAAAAATTGGAAAGTTTTTTCATTGATCCCTAACTTTAATTAGGTTCCGAGTTGTTATTAATTCTAGGTTATGCCTAGATATCCAAAGTTCAAATTTTGTTCCAGAACTCTGGTAGCAGATGGTATCCCTAAACAATGATCATTGAATGAGTGACTTTTGCTATTAATGTATGCTTTTGTAAGGAAGTTCCTAACTTTGGCATAATTTCTTTATGTTTGAAAACTAGTGCTACAACCGGAATTACTGTGGTTTTGATTAATTTCCCTGTAGGCACTACTTGGGCAGGAGTGATTTTGGTAAGGGGCACTGATTTCCTACCATCTTCAATGTTCCTCCTATGGGTAACCATTTAAGTCCAACAATGGTAAAAATCCTACCAGTGGGCTTCCATTTTATATTTTCTGTTTTCTTGATAGATTTTGCCTTTGTACGTATATGAACAACATTTAAATATTTATCAACACACGAATCATGATTAGCCAGACAAACACAACATTTCATTACTGTAGAAAAAAACAGTTTCAGATTAGTTTCAGATCTAAATTTCAACAACACGTTTAACATATCCATGACAATCAGAAACAACTTTGTGCAAAATGGCATGAGGTACAAACATCTTAAATTCGTTGGGCAAACTTACAAGCATAATCTAGATTCTTATCAAAAGGTCTTAAGGCTCTAGCTTGTTCTAACAATTACTAGAGTGTTGTTGTGTGCTCTTTTGTGAAGTTAAGGTAATCTTTATGAACTAACTTATTGTTCCTAAAGTACGAGTTGATTGGTTCATAGTGCTCTTCTTAACTTCAGTGTTGGTATTTATAGAGTAAGTGACTTGTCTTGACCCAACACCATTTTTCTTAACAACCTTGGGAATAAACTGAGTTTGTGGAAATAGAGTTACACACTATAGTTTTGTTCCCGATGTTAAAGGTTTTGCAAACTTAGTATCTGCACTTGTACCTTTTAAAGTATCTTGTTGTTCAGAAAACTTAGCTTGTAACTGGGCTCTTAATTTAGCATTTTCAAAAAATCTTATCATTAAGTTTTTTTGCAAAGAGTCAGTTTGTAAGTTTCGTTTTTTTTAAACCCGTGTTTGGTTTAGTTAGAATCAAAGATTGGTTCTAGTATAAATAACTTAAGGGGGTTGTTCATTTTTCCTTTTCTTAACGACAAAAACCTGAAATTCTAATGAACGTTCTCATCTTATATTTCTTAGACAAAGAGGATCAAGGGATTTTGTTTCCCATTAAGTATACACACACTTTTCCCTTCAGCTTAGTTATGTTTATTTAAACTCATTACAGCTATTGACTTGTCTTGCAATTGAGCTTTCAGATTATTTATTTCGAAGGATGTATTTTTGGTTTGAATTCAAAGAAAGCATCTGCTTTTTTCATTGTTCGTTAGAGAATCATGTGTTCTTTATGATCTTGCAAAGATGTAAGTTAAGAGGAAGTAGTATTCCTCATGTGTTGCAATCATTTCAAAAGCATTCATTAATATGACTTGTTTTCATATGTTCCTTTTGTTTGAAAGCTCGCTTCAATAACTCTCAATTTAACACATTTTCAATGAACATGCATGACAATTCAGAGGTTGCTCATGCCCTTAATAGAACGCAAAATTGTACACATTATATCACAAGATATGCTTTCCCCCATGAGTCGATCATTTTTAATTAAAAGTTCCTTTTTTTCAATCTCAGAATATTTCTTTTCCATGGAACATGCATTGACATCAGTTTCCATTCCTTCAAAAATCTCTTTCATTTCCAAAACTTCTTTGTGTAACTCTTTTTCAAACTAAGTTAACGGCTCTCTTAGCTTTGTAACAAATGGTTTGACATCCGACTCAAAAGCTCTTTTAACATGATATACCTTAAAATCTCCCCAATTAAGTACATTTAGGGTTGCTTTGTCTTTAATCAACTCATCAAAAATGTCAATCTGATTCTTTGTCTTGTTGAAAAACATTATAGTTTTACTCGTTTTTGGAAGTTGTTTTGGAACAGCTTTTTCAGGTTTGACATTAACAATATACTTGTTGGAAACTGGTAACCAATATACTTGTTCTACATAAAGTTGTTTTTGTGGAACAAAATATTCATAAAGCTTATTTAACTTTGAATAATCATCTGGTTTGTCATTATGTTCAGCTTGTTTATCTTTCATTTTTAACCGACTCTCTTCGGCTAAAATCAATGTCTCTTCAGAATCAAAGACAAAAATAGAATCATGTTTAATCAACTAAGGTTTTTTCCATATACATACACTGGTTTGTTTTATGAGCTTTTACAAAGGATTTTGATATCCAAGAGCTGGTTTTATGCTATCATTTATCGTAAAAAGTTTGTAGTTTTATTTACATGTGCGTCGTTTGAATTGTTTGTCCTGTTTAATAAATAATGGTTTCCAATTCCTTTTTCTCTTTAGTTTAAACGAACACTTCATCAATATACTTATCTTCTTTTGCAGATGACTCTTTTTTTTAAAACTTCCAAATTATTTTTCAAAAATAAATTGGTTTCAACTTTCAAAGAAATTCTTGTTTTAAAGCAAGAATTTACTTACTAAAAGCTTCCACTTTTTCATTATGATCAGCAATTTGTTTTTGGAGTAGGTTGAGGTTCATTTTGTTTTTCCAAAAGTTTAACCTTTTCTTTGTATCTTTTAAGCTCAACGGTCAATGATTCTGTAAGATCTAAAGAATCATTGATCCAGGGGTCAGGGATTCTCAAACCAAGAGATAACCATATCTAGAGAGAGAGAGAGTAGTGAGAGAAAGTAAAGGTGTAAAATAGAATGAAATATGAAATGTTACAAAGGAGTTCACCCATCCTATGGATAAGCCATGAAGGGGGATTTTAGTTCCATGCGCTTCTATTCTATTACAAGAAAATTCTATTTTCTTAGTCCTGCGTATGTGACTATGGTAAACTATGGTAATTCTATAAATGTCGTCACATAAATGAATTCCTAACAATCTTCTACCATGGGATGATATACGGGGAATTACTTACAATATTTTCCTAACAAGTACATATTGATTAAGAACAAGAACTTCCATGAAGCTTCCAATGCTGATGATGTCTTCTGTGGTATTTGACTTCAATTCTGACACTCCAACTTGATTCATCTTGGTTGTAAACTTTTTAGGAGAAATATACTATAATAGGCATTAAATAAGTAACCCATATACTTCTAGTTAAGGGGAAGCTTCTGAATTAGTTTCCCCTTAATTCACGCCGTATATTCTTGTTTCAGAACCTTTTATAGCTTCCCTTGAACCAGCAATCCTCTCTTGAGCAGTTTTGAAGCTTTCTCACAAGCTTAGAATAATTAAGTGCACAACAAAATTAGTAGAATACCACATCAAATATTACTGCTTCTTTGATAATAAGCTTAGTGATTAACCGTTCAGAAAAACATTAAATGGATCAGCAACGTGTCTTCTCACGCTTGAATAATTCTTCTCACATCTCTTCCCCTTGGAAACTCAAATAATGCATACTAAAAATAACAAGACATCTTTTCCCCTATGTGGTTGAAATAATGCACCTAAAATCCATAAGTTAAAGCACTGATTTTCTCTGCAGTTATGACATTTATCTTCCCGGATTGGCCTTAAATGAAGAAAAGGAATGGGCTCACTGGTGTATATACTTCTTCCCCCTTGATGGTTTCGATACCTCATAATAAACAAAACCTTGTACGCGCATATACTTGAAACCTTGTGTGAAGAATAAATTACCACATCTTTATCTCGTGAGAATCAACAGCTGATTAGATCTCTACTCTTAAACTCTCTCTAACTATCTTTTTACCAAACCCTTTGTAGGCTATTTTAAGTGACCACTGATGGAGAAAACCCGATATACCAAACTTGAAACTAAAGTTGAATTCCTTGTTCTTGTGACTTAAGCTTGCACTATTGTTGGAAGAAAGGTGTAGAGAATTTGTTAACAGTCAAATCTTTAAGTACTCAATACTTACCAGACAAACTATGAGACTTTTGTCACCTCTTACGATTATCCAAGTCATCTTCTTGCGTTTTTTGTACACTGGTTAACAACGTAATCCTTTATTGATAGTTATCTAGTCTTCAAACCAACCACCCGGACATCTGAAATAATAGGATAATCTAAGTCTTCATCCTGAATCTTCAGCCCGAGCAAGTTATCAATGAAGTCATGCATCCAACCAACCCCGACTTCAAGATATAATAAGTGCACACCTTCGTGACATCCAACTTCAATCTCAAATAAGTGATACCCAATTAACTCCGTAGTCACTTAGAAAAATTCATATCAAATCTAGCCATTAAAATTTAAGTTCCAATGATTCTTTATAAATATCAATCCCGGTCTCGTCACAAAAAAATTGTCACATTATCATTTTAAACCTCGTTAATTACCATTAACCGACTTATAACGCCAAATATGTAGCACATAGTACCAAAATTTTGAATTATATGACATAGCCCAATCAATTTACCACCTTAAATTCGCAGCCCAAATTATGTTAACCCCATTATACTTAAAATTCAGATACCAAATCTTTAACCAAAAAAATCCCAGCCCATGTTTAATAACAAACCTAGTCTGCCCAAGTGTCCAGCCCAAACCAAATAATCATACCCGGTCCACATATATCTAGATATATATCCCATTCCCTTTTATATAGGGAATAATCCCTATATTTCATTCATACCGCCTTACCACAGATATACTCCCCCCACAACATAAACCTCAATCTCAGATAATCAATTATCATAACAATAACACGCCCCATCAATCTTCATTCATTACTTCATATAAAAAAATGAGCACTCCCTTAATTGATTCTACTATAATCGATGAAGAACACAAAAGACTTTGGCTTCAAGATCTTTTGGAGGGTCTCGGGTAGGTTTCCATTTGATGAGTTTGTTTTGTGTTTCAATCAAAACAAAGAAATGAATATAACAAAGTTGTTATGATTCATTATTTATTTTTGGAGTATCAAAGAAAAAGCTATGCCTTTTATAGATCAATGATGGGTATGGTTCAAGCATATATAATCTTTAAAGATTCATACATAAGCTTGAACAAATCTGAGATAATGTTTTCATTTATTTTCAAGTCTTGTTGATGTTGGAGGAGATGGAAGATGGGATAGGATTAGATGATGTTGGATTTGTTGTTCGTATGTGACGATGGGTTAGGATTAGATGCGGATTTGTTGGTGTTGTTATAGTTGATGTTGAGTTGTTAGATTTGATCATTCTATTTTCATTTGGTTCATTTGTGACTCGGTATTTACCGGGTTAACTCACTGAGTTGGCTCGGCTGAGTTGACTCGATCAAACTCGGTAAATACCGAGTTGACTCACTTAGTTGACATGGTATCTGATCAAACCGCGTGAAGACCAAACCGCGGGGTCAAACCACGTGTACCTGTCAAACCGCATGATTAGTCAAACCGCGTGATTTGGAAGCCAAATCGCCTGTGAAGCTGATTAAATCGCCTACCAAAACAGTCAAACCGTGTGACTTATGAGCTCAAATTGCCTAACTAAAGACCAAACTGCATTTACTATGTACAGTGTCCTTTTTGTCCTTTCTGCTATTTTTGTGGATCTTGTCTACTCTTTCTTGTTCAAACCGCGGTATTCATAAGAAAATATGTGAAATAAGCCAAGAAATAATAGAATAAATAAGCAGTTTTAGCACCCAAGTACAGCCACAAAATAAGACAGGTTAGCTGTTTGTTTGAAGACCAACTAAGGACCCACGAAAAAATAAGCCAACAAAAAGATAACAAAATAGCTTCTTTGAGTGTTTTTGAACATTGGTTGGGCTTTATTGCTTTGAAAAATCTTTTACGTTCGAATAAGTGAGGACAATCAAATAACGTACTTTTTATAAGCTCATTTATCCCATGTATCTTACCCATTTTGTATGATTATTGCACGAATTGGTACTTAATTGTATATATTTGATATTTGTAGTAAGTATGAAATAATTGGTGAAGTTTTGCTAAAAGGCACACATTTTGAAGCTTAGACGAAGAAATCTCAAGATGTTGTTCTGACAACGCATACGCCGTATCCAATAAGGAAGATAAGGCGTACTTATGCCTGCACTTCACTAAAAACCATGAAGAATTAAAGAGCAATACGCCGTATCCAGAAGATTCTATACGCCATATATAAGATCGAGTATTTGAAGATTTTAGAAAATATTCAACGTGGTCCCTACTCGTTAAAAAAACCGCAACCACGCCGTATTGACCTCAACAATACAGTGAAACAATAAATTTCGAGACCACTATAAACTAACAAAACCAAAACTACGAGTTTTAAGTGTGCTTGTGAAAATTATTATTTTCAAAACCCCATAATAACACATGAAAAGTTGATTTTCATAAGGCAGAAGAGCAAAGAAGGTTCCTGTGACAGCACGTGTTAAGTTCCATAGGAACACCTTGATAATTCTCATTACTCTAAAAATCATTCAATTTTTTGGTATCATTCTTTAAACTCGGTTAGGTTACCTTGGTGGATTCAGTTTTTATTATGTTTGGTATTCGATTACACTGGTTGCTGGGCTATATACTTTATGTTATAGCCCTGTTTATGAAGATTTGTAATTGTTTGGTTTTGATTTAATCGATTGCGTGTGCTTATTCGCATTGGTTGTTGTCTTATGTTTTATCAAGAGAGATATACTCGTTTATATGCTTATGTATGCGATTTATCAATCAACTAGATCTAGTTGTGCCGACCAAGTAGAATAGATTAACAGAGGCTCTACATATAGTGATTTATATATCTAGAGATTCAGTTTAGGATCACAAAATAATGACCTAACCCGTGCCATTGGTTTAGGTAAACAAGTTGGATTAGCAGGTGAATCCTGGGATCAAGAAAAATGACCTTGTTGATTCCACTTGGTGAAAGGACCCAGACAGTGGGATCTACTGTATATAATGAGCCGTTATGCAGGTAAGTAGTTAAAGTCTCGATGAGCTAGGGTTTTATTAAGATTCGTATTATTAATCTCTAGGAATAGATTATAAACAATATCATAGAATGTTTTTGCGGGATGGTTTAAGATTTTGAACAGATATTAGCGTGGTTTTGGTGGATGGGGGGGTTAGGAAAGGAAAGTACCACCTAAGAATCTCAAGAATGATATGCCCTTCGATTTATCAGATCAATTCATTGCATACTATTGAACAAACTGGCGTTATATTTTGATTTAATCTTTGTTAATTTAATTTCCTTAAAATAGGCTTTGATACACTAACTTTTAAGTTATTCTCTGATTATCAGAACGCTCTGCGGTGTTATAGTGATCTAAAGTAGATGTATAGTTACCACCACCAAAACAGGTAGCTAAGATATCTCAGACTGACACCCCCCCCTCACCCCAAAACCTTAGAAATTAGGATTTAACTCTAGTAGGTTATGAAACTAAGTCATAGACAACTAAGTATTCGCGGAGGGTAGACTTGAGGAATTAATGCGCGCGCTCTCGCTTGTTGTAGTGCTCGCGACACCGTGTTCGTTTACCAACGAGCTACAACTTGATCGGGTCGCGGTGATGCGGCCAGTTATAAAGTATAGGCAAAATATCGAATGAATATCACTTGTAATGTAAATTTTACCTCATACGCACAACGAAGACGAACGAGAGCAAGTTTACTTGCGCCAAGTTGTCGGGAGTGAAGTTTGTTATGATTTTTATATTTTTTATTAGTATTTCGCTCGCGCGCTCGCTAACTTTTAATTAATCTAGATTTAGTGTAGTTTAATTAGTGTAAATTTTTATTTTTGAGTCTTAGTGTCGGTCAGTCACCATTTCACTGAAAGTTTTTATAATTTGTGTTTTGTGTTGTTTAGTTCATCCTTCGCGCCTGTTTCTTATTTTTGGTTTGTTTTTTACACTGTTCTTGGTTTAATTATTGAGATGTTGTCGTATTCACAGGTGAATAGCAACGTATCAACTCGCTCATTGCGCAGTATAGTGTAATCCATTTCCAAAACTGTCAATAATGGGGTGGCGTATTTCAGTCAATTGATACGGCGTATCGTCTATCTCGCGACTTATGTGTGCAAGCAGACTCAAATCTTTCGTATTTGATTTTCATACTTAGTTTTCCATGATGAGTTTGTCTTTACTTCCCGCATATCCTATTTGATTATTTATGTGTTGTTTTCAGGTGTGTTCCTCTGACCAGGGATGTTTGAACAAAGATCTATGCGGGGGGTGTTCTCAACCTTTCGAAAACCCTGAATTGAACTAGTATTTCGATCATGCAGGAAGCTCTCCAAGACACTGACGTCTCGACTATTTGGGTTCACTGAAATTCGCAATTAAATTCTGGATCCCGATAGATCTGTTTAAAGAAGAGGGGAAACTGAAACGCAATGAGGGAACCAACTATGTGAAGGAATACATGCTCAGGGAGTGCCCAGAAGGCTTATGGCTGAGCATTTGCTAGGCTAAGATCAAAGAAAATGACCTGTGTGTGTGTGTCTGGAAACGGCCAATTTCCACAACGGATCAGGCGTGATAACACTTTTAGTGGATACGGATAATGAGATGCGCATATGTACATACTAAGAAAGTCCTTGAGATTTTGGCATGTTTTATATCCTTAAACGTAAGCTCAGATTAGGTGAACTGCTTAGTGTCTTTTAATTAGGCCACTTAATTACTATTAAGTCAAACAGAATGTTAGCTGGTCTTAGAAAGTCAAAACTCTGGGTGTCTTGCCGAGAGTTGTAATAGGCTGGTGTCAAGGTTTTAACCAGGCATGGACATAAAACCGTGGTTTGTCCACTGGAATACAGTGTCAAAAAAGCCCAGGAGAAGCCAAGCCCGGCCCATTTAGAAGCCCATATGCCTCACTTAAGGCAAAAGGGTATAATATCCCTTCACCACACTTGGTGAAGGGTGAAGGTTTTCATTGTTGTATGTGTAAGCCTCCCACACTCTTTTCTCTAATCTAATTTCTTCTTCTTGTCCTTCTTTATCTTTTCTTCCTTGTGGTTTGTATCCAACCGAACTCCAAGGATTTCGTTGGTTGTTCAATGTTGGTTGTTGCAAAGAGGCAAACAAATTTAATATACTTATTGTATTAATCCCCGTAAGAATTCTTTCCAAAATATCTTCTCAAAGCAAAGAGAAATATAAGGTAGAAAAATCTCACTAAAGGAAAACACAATTTGTATATTTTTATCCGGGAAGGTAACTTTTCCTCAGGTCGTGTCCCAACGAAATCGAGAATTGAGAATTTAGGAATATTCGGATTCGAGCTAAGAATGATAAAGGAATTTTTGAATTATTGATTACACTACAAAATATAATAGCACGAATTAAGAACAATTAACTAGCACAAAATTTAAATGCACAAAATGTAAAAACGCGAGCTAAAACTGAAATTTAAAATCTAAGGCACGACTTTTAACAAACTTTATACCTAAAAATCACAAATTTAAAAAGAAAATTTTAGGAAAAAGAATTGGAATTTTTTATCTATTTTTGAATTTTTTATGAATTTTAAAAGATTAATCAACTAATCAAAAATAAACTTTTTCTAAAAATTATCACTAAAATTTTGTTTTTATTTTTCAAAAATACTAGATTTAAAAAGAAAATTATTGCAAAAAGAATCAAAAATTTTCAACTATTTTTCTATTTTTTATGATTTTTCTAAGAAAAAGGAATTAACTAAAGTCTATTTTAATTTCTAGAAAATACAAATTTAACTGGAAAAATATGGAAAAATGGTTTTAAAATACTAAACTAGTGCAGAAATCAATTGGAACAAAAAGCCCCAATATTTATAGCCTAATTGTGACCTAATTTTATCAATTAAAACTAAAAACCTAATTTTATAAAACTAAAATCAAAAATTATAAAACTATTTTAATATTCTAGAAAGACAGGGTAGAAACTGTAATAAAGGAAAGAACAGGGTAGGCGGGGAAACTATAGGAAATTTACACTCTAATGTAAACGGGTGCCCCTAAACTTTGAGAAAAATACTAAACAAACCCCACGATCTAGCTTATTTTTGGCTTATTAAAAAGTGAGAATCAGCTAAAACTTAAAACTACAAACTTATTAATGAGCTTATTCTAAACAACTTTAACAAAGGCAACTTGAACTTTTAAGAACTTAATAAGCTAAAAACCTAGCTTTTTGCTAACTGTCACAGAAACAAGAGCTTTAAGAGCTTTTCTAGTTTTTGGCTTATATTTTGCTTATTTATAGATGAAATTTGAAACTAAAAGAAACTAATTGTAGCTCAGAATGTGTACTCAAAATATCTAAACAAAGATTAGCTAAGTATTAACAAGTTTAGCAAGAAAATTGAAATGAAAAAGTGCTAGTTTTTCTTAAAACTGCTATAAGCTTTTCTTAATAAGCTAAAATTGCTTATTTCTTATCCTAAAAAGCTGAAACTTAAGAAATAAGCTATGCTATTGATATTAAGCTAATCTAGATAAAAGGATTTTAACTTTTACAACTAGAAATGAGAATCACAAGAAATTAAGCTACAAATCTACAAAGCTGCTATACCACTTTTTGCAGGTTCAAATAAGCTATAATAAAGAGCTTAAAATGGAATCTAAGTAATGAATTTTGTAAAACTCATGGACTACTAGAAATGTGCTAAATTCTACTTTCTAAATTCTAATGATGAATGATTAAAGGCTACCAAAAAAAATGTAAAGCAACAACAGCAGTTACTGTTGTTGCTGATGTGTTTGACCAAAAGACCTTTAGTGCAGGCTTAGCTTCCACTTTAGAACTCTCTAACTAACTCATTACATGTAAATGAATGTACACTAACACAAAGTGAGCTTTTAAAATGCCTTAAGTCTCTAAAATCTAAAATCACTCAACTCTCAAAACTGCCCTGGTGCTAGGAAGTATTTTTAGCACTAAAAACTTTGTAAATTTACAAACTAACTTTTAAAACCTTTTAAAACTTTTAAAATATGACCTAACTCGGCTACATGAAGTAAATTGCCAAACTAGTTTTGACTTATTGAGTCAAACAAGCCTAGATCCAAACACTCCTTAATAGATTCTGTCTAAACTATAGTGATATCAAAAACTGATTTAAAACTAAAACAGCTAATTCTTTTTATCTACTTACTCTAAATTTATCCTACTTAAGCTATTTTAAGACTAAAATCTAAAACTTATGTTTCAAAATTAAACACTTTCTCTCCTAGCTCATACTTACTAGCAATGACAGTTTTTAAAGAAAAGCTAAAATTACTCAAGTTTCATTTAATGAAAACTTAAAACAACTTAATATCAAACCTAAACAAACATAATTGACAAAATTTAACAGGAATGAATAGTGATGAGCAAATGTAAAAGCTAGAATTAAGCCGAAATTAAACTTGAGAAATGAAACCTGAGAGTATTGTAGTCTAAGAACCAAAGCCACTCTTGTAGAGTGAGTGGCTTAAAAAGCTTGAACCTAAGTGGCTCCCTAGCCTCTAAACCCGAGCTTTAAGCTCAATAAGCTAATTTTAGCTTATTTACCTTGTTGCTTCCAAAATGAACACAAATCACCTCAAGTGATCATGATTTGATGTAAATTGAACTAGATTAGTAAATGACTTGCTTAAGAACAAAGTTTGACTGAATTTGAGCTTATTAACAGTAATAAGCTCAAATGAGCTTATTGAGAGCTTAATGGATGAAATTGGCTTAAAATTGAAAACAAAGGACAATTAAACTGGTAAACTGAATGTGATTAGTCAAATGTATGAAGTACAAGATGAAAGAACAAGAGTACGAGAGCTTAAAGCTCTTTGCTTAAAATTTGAAAGAAAAATGCTTAAAATCGACAAAATACAAACTGAAAATTGAAAACAAAAACAACAACTGAAAAAATGAGACCTACAAGTCCTATTTATAGAGGATTGAAGAAGAGAGGTGAGGAATTCTTGAATCTTCCAATACATCTCAGCCGTTGATCATGATTGATTCACTTATAGCCGTTGATCATATTTGATGAGGTGTTCGAGCCAATGTGGTCTAAGTGATGTGGAGGAGGGAATTATATAAGGTTGGGAGCTGTAGAGGAGCGGGGGAAGGCTTTTGTGGAGTTGGGTTTGTTGGGCAAAAAGGGCGGGAAATTCAGTTAGGGCTGTTAGAGGATGTTTTATGCCGCGTCCGTGTGTTTGAAAGTTTGGAGAGTTTGCACTTTCAGTCCCTGTGATTGCCCCGTCCAAAATGAAGTATAATACAAGTTTGAAAATGGCAAATTCGGCCCTTGTGGTTTTTATTTCCCTTTTCTCTTTAATAAACAACTTTCCACTTTTGCAAATTTGGTCCTTGAACTTCAAAACTTCTAATGAGCCTTTGAAACTTTGAGAACTTGTCAAAATTGGTCCCTTGGCTTTTATATTTTGGCCTTTGACTTTCTTTCTTGTATCGAGCTGATCCGGCTTTGATCATTGGCTTCCCGTCTTCACTCTTGACTTGTCTTTTCCGTTTCTTTGTCGGTTTTTGACTGATTTTGCTTCTTTTTGTCCTTTTTATCCTTTCCTGCACATTTAACACAAAAG
>BQNB010033744.1:41296-52085 GCA_026074375.1 Tanacetum coccineum | reverse complement strand
GTACGATTGTCGGCCATTGGAAACTCGGGTTCCTCAACAATAACCGTTGTTAATTGTTGTTGTCGACGATTTCGATTACGAGCTTGAGATCGAGTGCGCATGCACTAAAAATAAAGAAATTAAAAAGCAAACAAAAATTACACTAATTTTTTAGTTTTTTTTTTAGCAATCTATTTTAAACGGATATACGGGAGACAACTTAAAACCAAATAATCAACTTACTTCACGGTAACTCTTAAAAATTGCTTTTCAAGGTGAGCCGTACTTCGTAAGTGACACAAATGGCAAGTTTTTAAATCTTTGGTTCGATTTGGGAACTTTTCAAGTTCACCGGAACTTATTTATGATAATACCTCAATTGAAGGTATTATATGTTGGTGTTCGTTTACCAACTTTGTTAATTTTATTTCTTTTTTAAGGACAATTTTTTTATATTTTTGATTTTTTATATGTTTTTATGATAATTATACTAAAAAGAAAAAGAAAATATTTTTTTTACTTTTTTATATTTTATATATATATATATATATTTTGGAATTTTTGAAATATTTAACAAAAATGAAACTTTCGAGGACGAAAGGATCTTCAAACCAAATCAACAAACGTAAAACGACGGAATCTTTAACACAAGTCCCCGGCAACGGCGCCAAAAACTGATTGTGAGTTTTAATACACTTGTAAAATATACTATAATAATAATATTCCAAAGAGCAATTAAGAAAATTACCAAGTTACCCTTGATAAAATTCACTCTCAAAAATATATAATACAATATATAATACATATATTATACCGGATAAGAATGATCACCCGGGTCGATTTCCCAACGACTTGTGCAATGGAAACCACGTTTAAGCTTGGATTATGATTTGAATGAGAAAATAGATGATTTGATGATCTATTACTACTAAATAAAAGCAACAATTAAAAATGAACAATTAAAAGCAATTTAACATTTAAGCAATTTAACATTAAAAGCAATTTAACATTTAAGCAATTGTGTTTGTTTATTGAGTGTGTTTAGTGCAAAACCCACGTCCCTTTGTGCTTTCACCTCGTCACACGTGGCTTAAGCTTGAGAGTGAGCTAATGAAATCCTTTGATTTGACTGATCTATCCCTGCCATCTTGTTAACGAGCTCTTGAATTGCCCTTTTTGACCCTTGATTGAGACTTGCCCCTTGATTTACCCTGGGTGAAAGATGGGGACGATGGGTGAATAGTGCCACACTTTCCCGCTTGTTTTAACTAAAAACGGGTAAATAATATTTAAACTTTGGGCTTATGGCATTTTTAGTCCCTCTCTTTGATTATCAAAAGACCAAGTAATATTTTGACTTTCAAAATAAGCAAGAATGGTCCTTGTGGTTTATTGAAAGGTTAATGGTTTTGGAAATTGGGCTTTTGTTATGGGCTTTTGTTATCCGGGTAGGGTTTTTAGGGTTTTAAGGCCCATTAAGGGTTTAGGGACTATTTATGGAACTTTTAGAAACTTGGAGGACTAAAGTGGATTATTTTTGGGTTTTGTCTTTTGTAGGTGACCACTGTTTGACTTTCCTTTGAATGTTTGACTGAGGATTGACTTTTCTTTGGCTTTGCTTTTGGCTTTTGTATACTCTTCCGTTCTCGTGTCCGTGCTTGCCCATTTTTTTTTATTGTTTTCTTGTGATTTTTGATATATCCGTACCTGCATACACAAAACACAAATACAAGCATATTTTTGCCATTTTTGGTCTGTTTTGGGTTTAATTGGGTCTTTTTAAACAATAACGGATATGTGTATTTTACACTTATCAAAATTCCCCAAACTAAACGATTGCGTGTCCTCACGCAATATCACATGCCTTATAACCAAATATCTCGAAACTTCCCCAAACTAAACCTTTGAAAAGTAGCAAAGATTTTTGTTGAGAGAGCTAAGAGATCACAAGTTATAAAACACCCGATTTCCCATTTTCAAAGATTTTTCTCTTTTTTATGATTTTTCTTGATATATAACTACCTAACTACAACTTATTTGTGTTGACATAATGTATTGTTTTCATTACCTCATTGGTAACTTTAAGGATCATAGAACAAAAAGCACAATTAAGTGTCTAAAAGATAACTTCATCATCCCCGATTTTTCACTTTTCCCATGCTAAGCTTAAAAATAAGATCACCGTTAAGTACGAGCTAAGATGCTAAGACTACTTATAATTACAACTTGTGAATTTCTCTTCCCGACATAAATCATATATTTAGGTGTGTGTGTTCAAATTAATTTAAACCATTAAATCCACATATTTAGATAGTTGAAATCCGACCAAGCTTTACACATGGGCCTTTTGGGCAAATATGTTAATCACTTAGTAGAATCACAACTCAAAGCAAACAAAAACCTTCTTAGTTAAGACATCGTTGGTTCACTTGTCCCATGTCAACACAAATATGTTTTTGTCCCAAGAATCACTTGGGCAAAATATGTTAATCACTTAGTAGAATATGTTAATCACTTAGTAGAATCACATAAAAATATTAACCTTGCGGGGAATGATTTTGTCCCAAGAAGTAGAAAGAAGAGAGGGAAGAGTCTTTTGGTCAATAATATTACGAGCATCATTTACCGTGAAAGTACCATTTGGGCCAAGATTCCAAACACATGTGTCTTCGCTAGCAACAATATTGAGTTTGCCAATCTCATTCAGCATGTCGCGAAAAAAGCTAGATTTCGAACACCAATATTGGTCCTAGACCAATTCCAATGCCATTGACCATTAATGATACGGTCGGTGATGAGACAATCTTTGTCTAGATCAAGTCGGTAAAGACGATTGTACCTGATAGAGAGAGGGGCCTCGCCAACCCATATATCTTTCCAAAAACGAATACGAGTTCCACAACCAGCATTAAAACGAAAAGAATTATTCAAAATGATACCTTTCGAGTGAAGGAAGTTTGAGGATCCAACAATGTTAGCCCATGTACCCTTGAAACTGTAGCCATTATTATCAAAACCACCTTCATGACCATGAAAAGCTTTAACGACTTTAACCCATAGATCATTTGGAGAAGTGAACAACCTCCAGCGCCATTTTTGGAGAAGAGCAAGGTTAAAAGCTTTAATACTACCAATGTTTAAACCTCCATTATCATAAGAATTTAAGATAATAGACCACTTGACCCATGCCATTTTTTTGCCATCTTGATTACCTCCCCAAAAGAAGTTAGACCGAATTATTTCCAAATCATTAAGAACCGATTCAGGGGCTCTAAAAATTAAGAGATAATAGATGCCAAGACTTCCTAACACAAACTTGATAAGGGTCAGACGACCCCCTATAGAAAGGAGACTGGCTTTCCAAGTTGAGAGTTTCGAGCGGAAACGATCAATTAACATCTTCCAGCTGGAAATGGATTTCATGTTGGAGCCAATAGGAAGACCAAGATAATTAAAAGGGATATTACCTGCAATACATCTCGCGTTACTAGCCATATTATAAACCTTATCCTCGTTAACCCCAATACTGTAGATATTAGATTTGTGGATGTTAATCTTATCTCAACAACCTAAGACAATGAAACGGTGTAGGCACAGCTTTATTATTTATAGTTATGTATAGGATTACAAAAGTACGATAATCTTAATGTGCTCGAAGCCACACGACAACCGAGCTTGAACCTTTCATTTAGTTTTTACACTTCAAACACTCAAATCATGAAAGATCAGATTAGATTAAAAAAACTAAATAAACATTAAAGTAAAATAATCAAAAAAATATTATGGCAATAAAAGCAATAATGTGTTGATAAAGAAATCTTGCATCAAGTGGAAACATTTCTTCTAGCAGCAAAAATAAAAAACAAATTTATTGATGAAGAAATCCGACACTAAGCGAATATTAATCTACATTATCCAACAACAACAAAGTAAAGAAACAAAAGCAGAAGCAAATAACAGACTTTTTTTCGGCAATCATCATTCGGTGGCGCGTGACGGCGCGTCAGACAACCAACGGAGGTGAACTTGGTCTGGTTCTGTGCAGAGTTGAAAAAAGAAAAGAATAACGTTGGCGGTGTCAGTTAACTCGAAACGGTTAAAAAGTTATGGGCTAAACAATATACGGGTAGGGTTTTGGCCGAAAATTGCATTTTTAAGGAAAGGATAAATGGAGGCAACTAGAGTTTGACTGCCTGACTGAGTGTCGTAAGGGCAACGGCTCATGGCGGCCGATAAATCGTGAGATTAACCAGGGGCGGCTCGAGCATTCTGGAAGCCTAAAGCGAAACTTAAAAATGAGGCCTATTCGTAAATTTTTCTTTTTTTTGTTTAGTAATAGCTTTTCGCTTCATCTGGTTTGTAACACCTCCAAAATCTGATATGCAGCGGAATGGTAACAATGGGGTGCCACGTCATAGTACAACAAACAAGATATAGGAAACGACATCAAAGAGACGTTTTAAAAGAAGTACATTCGATGCATTACAAAATATCAGAGTTTTCACACTAGGTCCCACATATTTAAAAGCGTCATAAATCTTCAACATACATTTTTAACACAAAAGCTTCACGTTTTCAAAAGATGACATAAGTTTTTAAAAGATAAAGTTGCATCGAATTTAAGTAAACACAGAATCCATCTTCATTGATATCCGTCACGGCTCCCATCCAAGCTTATACCTTAGGACCTGAAATTAAACATGCTAAAGGTCAACACAATGGTTGAGTGAATTCATAGGTTTATCAAATAAAGAGTGGACCACAAGATTTAAGTAAAGGTAGACTATGAAACAAATTCAGTAGTCCAAAACATGTATTATTGCTCTAAGCTCATGACCCCGAAGCCTTAACTGTCAGTGCCCCAAAATAATGTAGGGTGTCTGCCAAACAGCCTACTAATTCCTCTAAATGTTAAATGCACCATGATCAACTTGTGACCAGAAATTCCAGGTGGGGATTGTTAGTCCCGATAGATCTATCCACAACACTAGCGCTCACTATAATAGCAATTGACGGTTCATGATTTGGTAGGGACTTAGATGGCAATGCGGTAACTTAGGCAATAATATTCAGGCAATAATCTGGATAGCATACAATTTAAAACACTTGTGTCCAAAGTAAAACAAGCATGTAACTTCACCCCGTAGAGTTTGTAAAACAGTAGATGTAAATGGGGCTATGAACTCACCTTAGAAGTGAAGGGATGAAATAAGTCGAGTGAATGACAGAAAACGTGTCACGAAAATATCCGAAAGCAACCTAAGTAAATATGGGTCGTATGAGTACTAAGTACTTTGAATAACTACTACCATATATAATTCTATATAGCTACATCACCATCTAATTGTGTTTATGAAATCATATTTAAATCGCGTTTGTTAAACAAATACCACGTGTTCGTACTCGTATAATCGAATAAATAAATTAATTGTCTTTGTAAAATAATATTTATAAAGTTTAAGACATGTATAAATATTATATAAATGATTCTAAAATGTTTCGCAAAAATTTTAATCGATCTTGCAAAATAATATTTATAGAAGTTAAAAACACGTATAAATATTATATAAGTGATTCTAAAATGTTTCGCAATTTTTTTATTAAAAACGAACCAACACCATTCATGTCAGGAAAAGTGTCTAGTTTACAAACCATACATTCGAAAATTATAAAAATCGGCAGGTTTATGTAAAATGTCGTTCGACAAACTTGTAAGTTTTAAACGCAACTTCAGCCTCAATCGTACCGAAGGCCCTCGAAACTGAGTTCAGTAGCTGCTGAACAGCATTTACGGTTTTCCAGCTTTATATAAATATGTTCGATCGAACCCTTGAAATGGTCGTATCTTTACTCGTTTTAAATAGCTCGTTTCAGTGATTCTTTCGAGTACGTTCTCGTAATTAAAAGTTCTATTTATTTATGATGTTTCCAAAAATAAATGTCTCTGATGAACAGTAACTTTTTATAAAAGTATTAATTATCGTAAACTCGTAATTAACGTATCTCCTTTGTTATAAATCAGTTTTTCGAGTTCTTTATATGCGATGAGACGTAGTATTTTTATAATATATAAAATCCATGCTTTAAGAGTCGAACTCCAACAGCCCTTTTATAACTTTTTATATAATTTATTTTATACACTTGTTTTATATACTTTTCAACATAATAAATGATTCACACGTCTTATTACCCACAAGCCATTGATACCATTATGTCTTACATATTATTATGTCCATTAGTTCATAGTTTGTCCAAATATCCATGGTAACAAGTCCTTAACACTTATTTGATCATAACCTCATTATGTAGACTTTTAGTTAACTAGTTTATACATATACTTTTATACATAAACCAACATGGTACAATACTTATATATCCATCATGACATGATATTAACAACTATATAACATGTGTAAAAGTCCATAAAACTATGATCACAAGTATAGGTTTATTTTTCATGTTGAAAAGAAAACCCCTAATATGTGAGTTACTACATAGCACTTATATTACAATAAATTGATAAAATGTAAAGTTATAAAGGGTTTTAGATAACCTTGGTATGATGTAATATGATGAATAATAATATCTAAACCCTTGTTTAGATATTTACCCAAGGTTTTCAAGACTTGAAAACTCTAATCCTCCAAAGAAACCCTTACTTAGTTTAAGCCTTAAGAATGCCTAACCAAGCCTTCAAATCTCCATGGTATGCCTTAGATATGATGTAGGGATGTTTGTAAATGAAGTAAAATAAATTTTATGGATTGATTAAGGGTTTTGACATGGGACGTGTGAAATGGGAGAGAAAGACAAGAGATATGTGAAGTTTTTCATAAGAAATGAATATGTATGACTTTCTTACTAGTAATGTATGTAATAAAATCAAATGACTAGTCAAAGTAAATAAACAAAGACCAAGAGACCAAGAACTAGGGGGCGTTGGGCAAGAATGAGGGAAATGGGGAAAAATTAGTCAAGTCTTACTAGGTCTAAGATGTACATTGCTAGCTAATTAAGACTTGTGCTTCTATGTCCCCTAATGCATGAATCATCCCATGAAAATGTGGAGAGTGTTGCTAGCTATTTTCTTGGTAAAAATATACAAGTATTAGTTAAAAAGATGTAGTAAAAAAATGTAAAGTATACTTGTACTTTTATTAGTTGTAGCTTTTGATTATAATGTATACTTGTATCAATTGTCTTTCTTTGTTGATTATCTATATATATGGGACGAAACATATGTAGTTATGGATAAAGTTTTATAAAACTTTGGTCATTGAAAATAATAATGGTTATTTGTTGAAGCGTAGATTAATTTTAGTGGTTTCGGGTATGCCTAAATGTATTTAATTACGAAACGTAAACGTTTTACGTAACCAATAAAATTAAAGTATGAAAAGTTGATTATTACTTTCGTAAAAATAATATATTGCTTGCTTGACGAAAACTTTAATTCGTTTGGTGTCCGCTTACGTTAAATGATAGTTTTCAGCTTAAGCGATTTAACTATATAATAAGAATTAAAAGTAAACGCGTACGAGAAAGAGAAAAAAGAAAATAAAATAATAATAGTGAAATAAATAGCGTCGTAAATGACCTAAAAATACGAAATGTTACACGGTTAACAAATAAAATACAATTTTTAACCGAACAAACGAACTAATATGAACACTTAAACAAACGGAGATTGGTGTTTGTTTTGGCAAAAAAATATTAGAATTTGTAGCAATAAATGAGCTTTTATATCATTATATAATAATAATAAGATGGACATTGTCGTGTTTCTTAAACTAAAATAAGGACTTGATCGTATGAACCTAGAAAGTAAACAAAGATTAAGTAAACATCGCTAATATGTTTAGCAGTTTTAGTAACCAGGCAATTTTATATATCTAGAACTCAAGATGATCCCCAAAGAATATATGCAACCGACCACATATCCATAAAAGGAGTTTGAAAATCAGAGGCCTTAGATATTTTAGGGTCTAAAACGGTGATTTTATTTGTTTTATCTTTGAACCACCACTAAATCAACCCGTTTAATCGTTTATGATGACATGTTAAACGATGTAAAACCTATAAGTATAACACTATCATTTATTGTTATTTATAAAATTACAAAGCACCGTAACTCTAATCCCTAACCCTGCCTTTCATCTATCTTCTAATGAACAATGCATATATAAGGAGTTAATGATTTTGTAAAGTAAAGAACTAAGGGTGTGTTTGGTATGCGGTAATGAAAATCAGGAAATAGTTTCATATGCATAAAAATAGCAAGATATGTTTGGAATAAAAATATGAGAATAAAAAAATGAAATGCAATGATAGATTGATTAATGGTAACAAGGTGACTTTCAAAATGATTTCACCCCTACCCCATCCTATCCTACATATTTTATTTTACACTCATTATAAATACATTAAACTAGCATTTTTTCTATAATATGAAACCGATTCTCAAAAAGCCAAAACTATATAAACATATCAAACAACATTTTATATATGGCACTTTAAAATGGGTTTTGTGGTGAAAAGACACTTATTAGGGCCCGTTTGGTTCAGGGGTTTTGCTTGGGTTTTGGATTTTAAACTTCAAAACCATTGTTTGGTTGCACTTTTTGGGTATGTTTGGTGATAGGTAGCAGTAGCAGTAAGCAGTAAGTAGTAGCATGAGTAGTAAGCAGGAGCAGTTAGCAGAAGCAGTAGTTGTTTATTTAAAAAAGGTGTTTGGTAACGTAGCTGTAAGCTATAATTAAAAAGTGTAAAATTACAAAAAAGACATATAACCAAAATTAAAGAAATTATAAAATTTATATTTGATGGTATAAAGGTAATTTTATAACAAACTGCTTGGAGCAGTTCTGAAATGCTTCTTCAATAAGCATTTGAGATTAAAGTGGTTAAACAATATTCAAATGTTTGATGACATGTTACCAAACAAGCTTTTCATCTAAAATGCTTACCGCTTGTCGCTCCTAAACACTCCAAAACGCTTGTTGCCAAACACAACCTTCGTATTTGGGTTTAGCTATATAAACTAAGGGTGTGTTTGGTTTGCTTACATGAATCACAATCGGTATGAGTTTCGGTATAGAGTGGAATGACAATGAATTCAATCAATTTTATCATTCCCATTCTTGTTGTTTGGATTGATAAATCGGATATGGGTATCAATTTTTTTTCCTTATTTTATGTTCATATATAGCAACATGAAAAATTCTCCATAAAAAACTTCTCTAAAAGGTAACTTACTATTTAACAATGTTTATTTTGAAAACTTCTTCACAAAAAATATATCATCCAAAATAAGTTAATTGATATATTAATTCATAGAGTAGGGATCCAGTGAGAAGTAAATTAAAATAAGAAATGGTGAGAAGTGATTAAAACCACACATTTGAGATGCAACGACTTTTATTAGATGCATTTCTATTCATCTAAATGCACCATATAGAGTTTCGAAAGTTAATTTGATGTGTAGATGGTGCAAATTGATTTTCATGATTTTGGCACATGTAGATGACCAAAAAATAAGAGAAATCATGAAATGCATCTAAAATACGTATATTCATCTAACTAACAGCTAGAAAACACATTACTCCCTCCGTCCCATTTTTATTGTTCACGTTTCCTTTTTGAGATGTCCCAATTAAATTGTCCAATACTAAAAATAGATAGGGAATTGTGATCAAGTTTACTATATTACCCTTGTTTGAAATTATTATTACAAACTTTAAAGAAGACTTTAATTAATTAGCTAAGGGTAAAACTATCATTCTGTCAAAAAGTAAGAAATAGAAAAGCAGTAATAAATGCACTTTTCTTAAACTGTGTGTTTTTTGTCGGGAGACAATAATTTTGGGACGGAGGGAGTATGATACACCTTGTATTCACCTGGAAATCGTTCGATCAATTTGTCGTTAATAATGTCGACATTTTCATTCTTTGTTGATAAAATCGCTCTAGATGTTATATAATTAGAATTGTGTGAATTTTATTTAAATGCTGGAAATGTAACATTTCTCAATTTTAGGTCATTTTACGACTCCTATTATTCTTTACTATTTATTTTGGTCCGATACGCGTTTACTTTTAATTTAACTTTTAAGCTAAATCGCGTAGACTAGAAATAATCATTCAATGTAAACGGTCACCAAATAAATTAAGGTTTACGTCAAGCAAGTGTTAGGTAATTATTAGGAAGATAATTATTGACTTTGCGCGATTTATTTTTATTGGTCACGAAAAAGGGTTATGTTTCGCAATAAAATGCGTTTAGACACACTCTGGAAATACCTAGACTTACCTAGACTCAAACCAATACCCACTTCTAATCCTTAAACACAAAATTCATTTAATTATTATGTTAATAAACCATGTTGGCCGAATATGGGTAAGAAAAACCTATAAACCTACATGTCCCACATACCTAAATAACTAAAAGTCTTCCTAAGTACATTTACAACCTAAGATTAATTAAAGAATGTACTAATTGTCCCTAATTAGCTCATTACACAATGGATAATAACCTTATGAGGATCCTTTCTCCTTGCTTTGTTACCCACGACCAAAAAGAACATCACACAACTAAAGATTTGTCAAATCTTATGTAATCTTGTACAATTATCTTGTAATTAAGGATTTGTACTAGGTGGTTTAGCAAGAAATCATTTGAGGCTAACTAGAACCCTTAAAACCACCATTTAGGGCTCGGTTTTGGTTAGTTAAGGACTAAAGAACACTAACTTACTCCTAAGCCTATATATACCTACTCATATTGACACTTAAACATTTCTTACAACTCTTA
>BQNB010033744.1:28796-33796 GCA_026074375.1 Tanacetum coccineum | reverse complement strand
TTTTTATTTTTAATAGATAGATGGGATAAGGATTTTTGTTGATAACTCTAAAACTGGCCTAGAAAGGAAATTGAGAATTCTTCTGATATGGAATCGTAGTCTAAATAGAATCATGATCATGATCTAAAGATATACATTAACCATAGTCTACAAAATGGAGATCCCTCAATTCATTAGAATTTATTTATTTAATACGGTCAAATAGATAATCAGAAAAAGAAAATAACATTATTTTCTTTTTGCTTGCAAACAGGAATAGCATTTTTTTAACAGTTTTTGTAAGAAAAAATTGCTCTTTATCCCCCAGGAAAGATCCTGCTTTTACTATGATGAAAATTTTGATCGCTTTCTAGTTATAATTTATTGGTTGTACCTACCCAAGAATAATATAATAATATATATTAATATGAACGATTCATTCTATTTTCGGTTTTTGGGTCATAATCATTATGTAGGAGAGATGGCCGAGTGGTTGAAGGCGTAGCATTGGAACTGCTATGTAGGCTTTTGCTTACCGAGGGTTCGAATCCCTCTCTTTCCTTACCTTCACCTAATTTACCGATCTTACTAACCACAATAGATCAAATAGCAATGGATACTACTATTCCAACAGTTAGACCTTTCTTTGATATGGATTATCTATTTCTATTACTAATGGCTCTGGTACGGAAAATACTGTTAAAGAAAAGAGTAGACAAGGAATGAAAATATCCCTCTCGGTCTATGACACCTAAACGGAAGAAAAATCCGGGCCAAACCCTCAATTTATCTTAACCTTAGGTTAATTTACTTCGCCGAAAGGGAGCAAAATTGGTCGAACCCTTATTCTTACTTATTCTTATTAGTCTTTATTTTCTTTTTGTTAGGTTTAAGTCTGACGAGAATAATATTCTACAACTAGTAATTCATTTATTTTCAAACCGACCCATTTACTATCTATTATTTGATTGACTAATCCTTTATATTGGAATGGTTGAAGAGTCAAATGGTTTGGCAATTCCTCAGCAGGGGATGAATCGAGAGAATTTTGAATTAGAGCTCTAGATTTTTGTTCATCCCTCGCCGCAATAGTATCTCGGGGTTTGCAGCGATAACTTGGTATATCTACTATACGACCGTTGACTAAAATATGTCTATGGTTAACTAATTGGCGAGCTCCCGGAATAGTCGGGGCCATACCCAACCGAAAAAGGATGTTATCCAGGCGCATTTCAAGTAATTGTAGTAAAACTTGACCTGTTGACCCCTTTGCCTTTCCGGCGATACGAACGTATTTAAGTAATTGTCGTTCTGTAAGACCATAATGAAAACGCAATTTTTGTTTTTCTTCTAGACGAATACGATATTGGGATTTTTTCCCGGAACGCGATTGGTTTCTAAGATCACTTCCAGCTCTGGGCCTTTTATTAGTTAGCCCTGGTAAAGCCCCCAGGCGACGTATTTTTTTGAAACGAGGACCTCGGTAACGCGACATAAAGACTCCTTCTTTATATTTAATTTGAATTAATTCTTATTGATGAAATTTCATTCTACAGAATAAACCTAAACTAAAAATGAACTAAATTCTAAATAAAGCCAAATTTACTGATATTCTATTAAACATTAAAGAATAATGAGATGAGTTGGATAAATATCCAGATCGTTATATTTTATATATAGAAAAAGAAAAGATATAGAAAAAGAAAAGGATTCTTTTCGTGAGATAGTTGGAAATTCCTATAACATAATAAATCAATGGCTTTTGCGAAAAGAGGAAGACATTTTTTCGCTTAGATTTCAAAGCTGCATTATAAACCATGTCAAAGCTGCATTATAAACCATGTAAAAAATCGAATAAACTAAATAGAGAAAAGCCGACTATCGGAATCGAACCGATGACCATCGCATTACAAATGCGATGCTCTAACCTCTGAGCTAAGCAGGCTCGCATAACATAAATTCGAATGCATAGGAATTCCGTAAACTCTTAGAATCTTTCCTATTAACTATTTGAATTCTTGGCTATTCATATTCGCTATTCATAATATATATATTTATTTAATTTAATTAAAGAATAAATCGAATTTCAAATAACTGTTAAATATTATAGAACATAACGATTAATCTAGCGATATAGAACCAGTCATAAAAAAAAAAAGGAATCGATCGTTCAAGTATTCAAAATGGAATGGCGAAATGAGTGGAAGAGAGACAGATGTATAGGGTATGTATCCACCTATATTGAATTGCGGATACAGAACTGATAAAATCGTTTTTGATTGGACCGAATAAGAGCCTCCTATACAAAAAGAAGATAGACAAGAAATCAAAGACAAAGAGGAGAAAACACTTTTTCGAGACAGGAATCGGCATCTATCTAATGAATTCAACGGTTCCGTTATAAATGAAAGAAATAAAGGAAAGAAATAAAGGGACGGGATCATAATGAGATTTTCATCTCAAAAAGGGGGATATGGCGAAATAGGTAGACGCTACGGACTTAATTGGATTGAGCCTTGGTATGGAAAGTTACTAAGTGATAACTTTCAAATTCAGAGAAACCCTGGAATTAAGAAAAATGGGCAATCCTGAGCCAAATCACGTTTTCCCAAAAACAAACAAAGGTTCAGAAAGCGAAAAGAAAAAAAAGATAGGTGCAGAGACTCGATGGAAGCTGTTCTAACGAATGGAGTTGATTGTCTTACATTGGTAGAGGAATCCTTCTATCGAAACTTCAGAAAAGATGAAGGATAAACCTGTATACATAATACAGAATTGAAGAAAGAATCAATCAAATATTCATTGATTGTCGCCACCACCACCACAATCATAATACCGCCATCACGAAATCATCACCACCACTAAATCCGACCAGATCTGGTCAAGATCCGGCAAACCCTCGTATGTTGTAGTTGTTGTTGTATACTCAACCATTTTAGGTGATCTGGTTTTTGGAGATAAAGTTCAAATGGAACAAACCAATGTCTTATAGAAATATGAGGTCCATATGTAACAAAAAAGAAATTAATTATATGAATATTTAGAAAGACATGCATAGAACATGAAAAATATATGTGGTGAATAGATAGATAGATAAATAAATGGGTTTTTTGTTGTTGTGTGTTATTTTGTACTCCCTCCGTCCCATATTAAGTGTCCATTTTTGACTTTTTGAAATCTTTTTTCATCAACTTTGACCGTAAATATTTTTCTTTATGTTATATAATGCTTACTGAAAATTATACCAATGAAAAATACATTCGAAACTCTATCCATTCATATATTTTGCATTGAGTATCATATAACATAAGAAGAAGTAATTAAGGTCAAAGTTGAAGAAAAAAGACTTTAAAAAGTCAAAAATGGACACTTAATATGGGACGGAGGGAGTAGTTCACAGTTCTTCATCAATATAAGTGCCGTAGCTAAGTGATCAGAGGCCCTGTGCGAAATCTTATACGATAACTAAATACGATGACTAAAATTATATTATACCAACTATGAAAACCAAAATCATTGTGTTTTGATGATCTATCTTATGTTTTAACAAATATTTACAACATAAGATTGCACAACGGTAACAAAATTTATTGAAAGTGAATTTTGAGGCCCAAATATATAACATGACATATATTTTGAGGCCCTTGAAAATTTGAGGCTCTGTGCGGTAGCACACCTCGCACACCCTCGAATACGGCTCGGGATATAAGAAAATGGCCTATCTTTAGATTCATTATACCTCTGCACAAAAGACGTATGTCGAATCAGTTTAACGGGTCCTAATAATGATTGTGTTAACTCGCCTCAGAACGAGACAGATGCTAGAATCTCAAGCATCTATGCTGCACCAGATACGTCAGTGGCTAGAATCTAGAGGTCCAAGTCTAGGCAAAAAGTTGTTTATGTGATGAAAATAAAACCCACCATTCTTATATAAGTAGGGATGTTGGCTCATTCATTGTTATGTCATGCTTGATAATATTGAGTAACTAAATGTATAAATATTTATGGTTAGGGACCATGTTATTTATATGTCATTTGATTCATATTAAGTATCTAACTTATATGGTAGTATACTAGAATTTAAGAACCCTCTGGCTTATAGATAAAAAGTGGTTAATAATGGTAGAATTTCAAGGGATTTGATTTGGCGTTGGTGGTAACAGTGTTAGTGGGATAAAAAGTGATACTTGATGCTTATTATCAATTTAATTAAAAGCCAGCCTTGCTTCATTAATGCCATTTAATGTGTTGGTTTTCCGACCGGGTCGACCCACCAGAGATGTAGTCGGAACCGGTCGTTGTGTGCAACCCGCCTGAAAACCCGTTCCAAAAAAACACTTTCAAGCTTGCTACGTAGTTCATGACTCATCCCCCCCTTTCATGAAGCTTCTTCCCAGTTCTCACACATACCACCGATTCATTCTAACCCATCTCTCTCTCTCTCTCTAAACGAACACAAACTTCATCTCTTTCACCTCTCTCTCTCTCTAAAAACTAACACAAACTTCATCTCTTTCTAGCTATATGGTGGTTTCGTTAACTTGGGCATTATGGTTTCGCTGTTTTTTTTACTCACGATGTGATGAGTTAGGATCTTGGATGGATGATAAACAATTCTAGAAACATATAGGAAGTTCGTACACAATTATTTATACAAAATTCAAATTTGTTTGCGTATGTATTTTTTTTTCAGGGTAGTTGTTTTCAATTGAAAATTAGAGATTTTGTGAGATGAACATGAAATCACTACCATAGATTGCATTCATTAACATTTTTGGATTTGATTAAATTTTGCAGGTGCATCAATTTTGGGCTAAGTTCAACAACAACGATTACGCACAGGGCTACGCTTACGCAAGTGGTTAGTGTATTAATATTTACATTAATTAGTGTCTTTAAAAATGGGTATGTGTGAAATTACACGTACACATGATTCTTGATAATAGGGTATTCAAAAGTTTATTGCTTTATGCAATTTGATGTTATTTTTTAAAAGGGATTGGTTGCACACCAAACGT
>BQNB010033744.1:0-27962 GCA_026074375.1 Tanacetum coccineum | reverse complement strand
TTAGAGATATCTTAGGAGATATCTTAGGAAAGGATATGTATTATCCTTTCACACGTTTGTAAAGCCCATTAGGGTTTTCTTTGTGTATAAAAGGAACCCTAAGGCACAATATTATGTACGTGATTGAAAAATATCAATAGAAGCATTAGAGCTTAATAACAAATTAGTATTATTGTTTCTTCTTAATTCTTGTGTTAAGATTCTGCATTAACACTTGATATTCATAGTCAGTGTCTCTCACATAGTTGATTTGGATTTATTCAAGTTAGCTATCGTCTTACAAAAGGCTAATCAGATCCTATACCAAGGACCTACAGACCACTACTATGATGTCGAATTAGCTGACGGGAAAATAATTGGGATAAACACTATCATCTGGGGTTGTACATTAAAATTATTAAACCATCCATTCAACATCAACTTAATTCCCGTAGAACTTGGTAGCTTCGACATCATAATTGGTATGGATTGGTTGTCAAAGTACCACGCTGTAATCGATTGTGCCAAGAAGATCGTTCGTATTCCCTGGGGAAATGAAACCTTGATCATTCATGGTGACGGAAGCAATCAGGGAAACAAGACTCGTTTGAACATCATTTCTTGCACCAAAACTCAGAAATATTTGTTAAAATGATATCATGTCTTTTTGGCACATGTTACTACGAAGGGGACTGAAGACAAGTCAGAGGAGAAGCGACTTGGGGACGTACCAATCGTTCGAGATTTTCCTAAAGTATTTCTTGAAAATTTGCCGGGTCTTCCACCGACTCGACAAGTGGAATTACAAATTGATTTGATGCCTGGTGCTGCACCTGTAGCACGAGCACCTTATCGATTAGCTCCTTCCGAAATGAAAGAATTATCGGAGCAACTGCAAGAACTATCCGACAAGGGCTTTATAAGACCCAGTTCCTCACCTTGGGGAACTCCGGTTTTGTTTGTCGAAAAGAAGGATGGATCATTTCGGATGTGCATCGACTATCGGGAATTGAACAAGCTGACGGTGAAGAATCGTTATCCACTCCCAAGGATCGATGACTTATTTGATCAACTACAAGGGTCCAGTGTTTATTCTAAGATAGACTTGCGATCAGGTTATCATCAGCTTCGAGTACGTGAACAAGATATTCCAAAGACGGCATTCAGGACTCGATACAGTCATTACGAGTTCCAAGTTATGCCATTTGGTTTGACGAACGCACCGACGGTGTTTATGGATCTCATGAACCGGGTGTGCAAACCATACTTGGATAAGTTTGTGATTATCTTCATTGACGATATACTAATTTATTCAAAGAATAAGAAAGAGCATGAAGAGCATCTTAAGGCAATTATTTGAATTGCTTAAGAAAGAGGAGTTGTACGCTAAATTCTCTAAATGTGAATTTTGGATTCCTAAGGTACAATTTCTCGGTCACATGATTGATAGTCAGGGCATTCACTTGGACCCCGCCAAGATCGAATCGATAAAAGATTGGGCATCACCTAAGACTCCAATGGAGATACGATAATTTTTAGGTCTTGCCGGTTATTATCGGTGGTTCATCGAAGGGTTTTCGAAAATTGCTATGCCAATGACCAAACTTACTCAGAAGAAAGTTGCCTTTGAATGGGGTGACAAACAAGAAGCAGCTTTTCAGACATTGAAGAATAAGTTGTGTAGCATACCTGTTTTAGCTCTCCTTCAAGGAGCTGAGAACTTCATTGTTTATTGCGATGCGTCGCATAAAGGGTTGGATGCGGTATTTATGCAAAACAAAAAGGTGATTGCTTATGCATCGCGACAATTGAAGATTCACGAGAAAAATTATACTACTCATGATTTGGAACTTGGTGCAGTAGTGTTTGCTCTAAAACTCTCGAGACATTATCTATATGGAACCAAGTGCACTGTGTTTACTAACCACAAAAGTCTGTAACACATTCTCAATCAAAATTCGTTGAACATGATGCAACGTCGTTGGTTAGTGTTGCTCAGTGATTACGACTGTGAAATTCGTTATCACCCGGGGAAGGCAAATGTAGTGGCTGATGCTTTAAGCCGTCAAGAACGGATTGAGCCATTATGAGTTCGAGCCTTAGTCATGACTATTGGTTTGAATCTCCCCAGATAAATTTTGGAAGCTCAAATAGAAGCACAGAAACCAGAGAACATCAAGAATGAAGACGTAGGAGGTATGATCAGGAGGGATATACCGAAGGAAAAGTTTGAACCCCGTGCGGACGGAACCCTATGCTTAAATGGTAGGAGTTGGTTGCCATGTTTTGGAGATTTAAGGACCGTGATCATGCACGAGTCCCACAAATCAAAATACTTTGTCCATCCGGGTTCGGACAAAATGTATCAAGACATGAAAAAGCTATATTGGTGGCCCAATATGAAGGCCAACATCGCCACCTATGTTAGCAAATGTTTGACGTGTGTTAGAGTCAAAGCTGAACATCAAAGACCATCGGGATTGTTCGTACAACCCAAAATACCTCAATGGAAGTGGGACAATATCACCATGGATTTTGTCACCAAGCTTCCTAAGTCACCGCAAGGTCATGACACCATTTGGGTGATTGTTGACCGACTCACTAAGTCTGTAATATTTACGCCAATGAGAGAAACTGACTCCACGGAGAAACTAGCAAGGTTGTACATAAAGGAGGTAGTCGTGAGGCATGGAATACCTGTCTTAATCATCTGTGATCGTGACTCGAGGTTTGCATCACATTTTTTAAGATCACTCCAAAAGGCTTTAGGTACTAGTTTGGATATGAGTACCGCGTACCATCCAAAAATTAATGGACAAAGCGAGAGAACCATCCAAACTCTCGAGGATATGCTACGTGCTTGCGTGATCGACTTTGGAAATGGTTGGATTAATCATTTGCCATTAGTCGAGTTTTCATACAACAACAGTTATCATGCAAGCATCAAGGCAGCACCATTCGAGGCACTTTACGGTCGAAAGTGTCGTTCACCTGTTTGTTGGGCCGAGGTCGGAGAAGCTCAACTCACCGGTCCAGATTTAATTCAAGAAACGACCGAGAAGATCATCCAGATCAAGCAAATGATTCAATCCGCTTGTGACCGACAAAAGAGTTACGCCAACTTAAAGCGTAAGCCGATGGAGTTCCAAGTTGGGGATAGGGTTAGGCTTAAGGTTTCACCTTGGAAAGGAGTTGTGCATTTTGGCAGACGGGGGAAGTTGAACCCTAGGTATGTTGGACCTTTCGAGGTGTTGGAAAAGGTTGGATCTGTTGCTTACAAGCTTGAACTCCCTCAAGAGTTGAGCAGGGTACACAATACATTTCATGTATCCAACTTAAAGAAATGTTATTCCGACGAACCATTAGTCGTTCCGTTGGAAGGACTACATATCGATGATAAACTCCAATTTGTGGAAGAGACCGTTGAAATTTTGGAACATGAAATTAAACGATTAAAGCGAAGCCGTATACCACTCGTTAAGGTTCGCTGGAACTCGAGGAGAGGTCCTGAGTTCACATGGGAACGTGAAGATTCATTCAAAAAGAAATACCCTCATCTCTTCACAAATCGGGTGTCTTCATCCACTACAACATCTTAAGCTTTGAGGACAAAGCTCTTCTAATGGGTGAAGACTATAACATCTCGCATTTTTCTGGCCCGGCCGACTCAGTTGTTGCAAGACACCCGTTGTTAACCCAGGTCCTCTACTCTGAGGATAACAGAACCGTTTGAGAAACCGATGAGGTCTTGACGTAAACACACCATCACCACCGCTGTCCGTTAGCCACGCTAGGGATATCTTATCCGACTTTAAGCACCTATGCCCTTTTTCTCATCAGAGGAGGAGGTCGGAGACTTCTTTCCTTACTAAATAAACACCCCGTGTTTCAGGGTCATTGGCGTCGTTAATAAATTCACTATGTACTTAGTTAGTTATTGTACGCGATTGCTTCTAAACGCGTAAACATTAAGTTAAATCGCTACGGCTAAAATATCGTTCATGTAAAAAACGGACATCAAACAATTAAATGTTTACATCAAGCAAGTATTAAATAATTATTTTGAGAATAATTATGGTCTTTATTTATTTTATTTTTATCATTTGCGTAAAGTGTTTACATTTCGTGATAAATTAAGTTTAGGTATACCTGGAACCACAAAAATATTTCTACGCTTCAACAAATACCCAATTTTATATCCAATACCCAAATTTTTATTAAACTTTACCCAAGTAAACCATGTTAGTCATTTAGTACATTAAATAAACTAACAAAAATCTACATATTACCATTATACATCTACACTAACTATAAATATTTAAACTTCAAGTACTTCATGAAATTTTACTTAAACAATCAAAAACAACAACTAGATATTGCTCAATTTAATTTATTACGTGTAAATGAGTCTAGGGAGACAAAAAGCACACCAAAAACCTAGCTAAGTCAAATGTACATCACCTTGGTCATCAAGGAACCAAGACTAACTAGTTTTGACAAAGAAAATCCTTAAAACCCTCCCTCCCCAAGGTTCCATTGACCAAGAGACCAAGACCAATGGACTCCTTAAACCCTCACCATGTATCCTTTGACTGTCATTTCACTTATAAAACTCCTAAAACCCAAAAATTTTTTTTATTGCAAGAAGATATAACATATATCGACTTTCACATAACCAAAAATCAAACCAACCCTCTCTTTGCCCCTCTCTTATTTGGCCACGGCAAAGGGAACACCCCTTTAGGATAATCCATACCACATTTTCTACTACAACCCATACACACCTATACAAATCAATTCTCCGATATTCTAAGATGTTTTCCAAGCATATGGCTAACCATTTACTCTAAAATCCCTTATGTCTTTACTGTTATCATTTTTATGCATATATGATGTTCTATATAGAAAAATCACCATTTAGGACTTTTGTACATGTAAAGGGAATTTTTACTTATGATTATGCTTTGGTACACTTTTTCATATGATGTTAGGTTGGTAATATCATGACATAATGGGGTTATAAGTGTTGTAACATGTTGGTTAAGAATAAACATGTATATGTACAAATTAGGGTTTTTAAGGTTTATTTAAAAAGCTACAAGTAAAAGTGTTATAAATAACTTACTAATCTTGTTAATATTATTATCATGGACTTATGTGGACAATATATGGACTAATGAACCTATTATATGTAAGACATAATATATAAGTGTTGTAAAGTATTGGTAACAAGGTGTGGAAGCTTAAAAGTATAAAATTAAGCCTAAAACATGATTTAATCACAACTTTCCAAACTTACTATATTGTGACAACTTTTGACATAGCCAAATTATTTTTTATAAAGATATTACACCTCATGACGTTTCCAAATATGTAGAGAACTCGAAAAACCGCCTTATAACGAAAAAGATACGCCAAATATACGTTTTACGTTAATATCGGGTTTTATAAAATAATTTTTATAAAAATTACTATTCATTACAGAAACTTATACTTTTAAAACATCATTTATATGATAAAACTTTAAATTATGAGAACGTGCTCGAAAGAATCGTTAAAAACGGAACTATAACGAATAAAATACGACATTTACGGGTTTCACGATAATTAAAACGTAAAAATAAGTGTATGAGCTGTTGTGAACAGTAAAAACACTATTCATCACAGAATATTGAAAAATTAAAAATGTAATATGTTGATCACTCGTCTTAGTACGAAAGCGTGGGCATAAGAAACGTCAAAATCGGGCTTAAAACGCAAAAGTTATGCTATAATTACTAAACGGTAATTATAAACGTTTTAACTTATTAAACGCAATTTTTCCAAAACAATTAGATGGTGATTGAACTATATAGACCTATATGTGGTTATCCAAGTACTATATTACTAGGGAGTTTCATAATGAGGCCTCTTCGGGGTAGCGTATCGACGAGTTGTTGGATTTACGATTTAAAGTGTCCTAGCTCCTCATACGTTCACTACATGACCTCTTAAATTATGATAGCCCGAACGATAGTATGATGTAACTAACATAGACCTGTATATGATGTTAGTTAATCAAAGTAATTGGTACTTATACGACCTTAATTTAAATAGGTTGCATCTGACGATTTGCGTGGCGCATTATCTGTGATATTCTTGTTATTCGCTCACTAAAGGTGAGTTCATAGCCCCACGTTTTACATGATTTGTTTTATAAGTTTTGGGGTGAGAACATGCTTGTTTACAAATGCATTTATATGGTTGATAACAAATTGAAACAACACTTTTAGGTGGTGATGTAACTATATTGAATTATGTATGTCCTTGGTTATTCACAAGTGCATAGTATTCATACGACTATGTTTAATTAGGTTGTTCGGACTTCGTTGTCGCATTACTCATTGCTATATTTCATTCGCTTATTTGTTGAGTGAGTTCATAGCCCCATATTTTTCTATATCAATGCTTTAAATCTTTTGGGGTGTGAACATGCTTTTTGTTGTAAAATTGGACGTTAGTGTCCATTTTATCTTGATTAGTGTTTGCAAGTAAGCGATAACCTCTGAGCCATTATATGAATGTCAATTATACTTTGTGTAGAGCGGCGATATGTTTGTAATAGATATGGGGGTTGAACATCCATCCGGGTGAGTTGCTTTACTGGTGTACGGAGTGAACCAACGGATGGTCTACTCATGTCGGATTCGGAGGTTTCGGGTTAGAACATATCACGGGCAATATTGGCAATTTATAATTGCAATTCATTACATGTACGAGTTTGGTGTCATGAGCTTATGAACGTAATTACATTCGTGTTGTTTGCATTATGTGCTTATCCGACATTGAAAAATGTTACGGTCCTAATTTTCCATTTACACAAACTCTAAATTCACCAATTTATGTGACTTTTTAAGATGGTTTTTATAGGTCAAGGAGGCACGAGGTGCGAAGGAATTAACATGGGATGTTTTTGGGTCATGATTAAGATTGGAGTCATTACATGTTGGGTATTGTTATGATCTAAAATTTTGTTATCAAGTGTTGAACCATTTAAAGCCGTTATGCCTTTGTATTAAACAATTTCAATAAATCCAATTATCGTATTTTTTAAGACTCTTTCATCATGTGGTTGTCTTACGAATCTTTTTCGTCTTTTGAAAAATTTCTTGAAGTCTCTCACGGCCATGGCGTATTCTTTGTCTTCACTATCAGAAGTCGAACTATCTTCATCACTTAATTCCTTTTTGGCTTTCAAGGCAAGAGATCTATTTTGTTCTCTTTTGTCTTTGACCATTTTGGAATCATTCTTAATTATTACTTCATAAACTTTCAAGTTTCCAATAAGTTCATCAAGCGATAGAGATGTTAAATCCTTTGATTCTTCAATAGCCATAACCTCTGCGCGCCATTTCAGATGAAGTGCCCTAAGAAATTTTCTAACATAATTCTTGCTCGAAAAACCTTCATCAAGTGCTTTTACACTAATAATAATAGTGTTAAATCTAGCAAAAGCATTATCTATCGATTCCTCTTCCGGAATCGTAAATTGTTCATATTGTTGAACAAGAAGATCTATTTTATTATCTTTGACTTGACTATTACCTTGGTGAATGACTAATAAAGTATCCCAAATTTCTTTTGTGGTTTTACACATGAAAATTCTTTCGTATTATTTACGTCGTAAAGCATTATAAATCATCATTTTAGCTTCATTATTTTTAGCAAGTTTCTTTTTAAGATCATCGTTTTGTTTATCAAAAGATACAGTTTCATCCTTTTTAGTTTTGGGATTATATTGAATAGGAGAAAAATCACCATAGGTAATAACATGCCAAAGATCTAGATCTTTTGATTTCACATAAGTTTCGAATCTATTTTTCCAATAAATAAATCCATCACTATCAAATAGTGGTGGTCTTTGCATAGATTGCCCTTCTAAATATTTTTCCGATTCCATAGATCGATTCAAGTTTTAAAATACAGTTTATTTTAAAAATCTTATTTGACGTGGCTCTTGATACCAATTATAGAAAACTAGAAGGGGGGTTGAATAGTTTATTGTTTTTTAAATTAATGTTATGTTTGTTTATAAAAAAATTAGATTCGACTTTGTGTGATCTCAATATGTGCACAATATGAACAATACAAATATGTAAGTAAATGACAAGTAAATATGAAAGACAAGAGATAAGAGTTAGAAAGATCAAACCACAACACAAGGATTTATAGTGGTTCGGTAACGAAGCACCTCTTCGCCCTACTCCACTCCCCGAGCACCAAACTCGAGAGTTATCTCCACTATGTCAACAAACTCCCTTTAGGCGAAGAAAACCGTACACGACTTAGCTTACACCAATTTCTGACACTAAGCCAAATGTCAAGTTCTAATCCTAGCTAGAACCAATCTATCACAACTTCTAATCACACTACTTCACACCAATTCACACCCTTGCTTCACTTCACAACTTCTCTTCACTTTACAACTTCTTTTGACTTCACAACTTCACTTCGCCAAGACACTACTATGATCACACCAATCTAACACTACTTACTATGATCATTACGATCTAACTATACTTCCAATGATCATCATAATCTAACAATTGTACACAAATACAATACACACCTTCACAATATACACAAATGATTTACAAGATCTAATACAACTTCACAACAACACCAACTAGACTATAACACTTCTTGGCTTGATGATAAGAAGTATTCTTCTCTGGCACTTGAGGAATAAAGCTTGGATCACTTGGAAACAAAAGCTTAAGATTAAATGATTAAAGGATTGTAGGAGATGTGTGGACTGATTTTAGACAGAAAAGAATGAGTGCAAAAGGTGAGAAAATCAGTGGGGAATAGTCCAGTATTTATAGGCAAACTGAGTTGACTTTTTGTTTGGTCGGTCCCCTTAATTAGGGTGCCGGTCCCCTTAATAAATAAGGGGTCCGCCCTTATAAGTAAGGGGACCGCCCAGCCTAGACGCTCTCTTTTTTGTCTTTTCTGAGGAGGTGTTTTCTGGAACATTTCTAGCCGTTTTTAGGTAGAAAATTTGAATTCAAAATATTTATTTGAATAAAACATTTCTTTTAAATCTAAAAATGTTTTGTAAAAGTTATAAAAATGTTTGTGACATTTTTATAAAAAATGTGAGGTTAAATAAAAATTCCTTTGATCATAAAATGCATTAAGCATTTATTTATTCATACCTTTAAGTGATTAAATTTTCGAAATGAAAATTTACTACTAATTACTTGTTTACGAATAATTTTTCATTAATCGTTTTTACATTTTGTGATTATCAAAACGTAGAGAGGTCGAAAAATATTAATAACGTTTTTAGGCATTATTTCTATCAACAATCTCCCCCTTTTTGATGATTACAAAATCTAAACTCATTAAATGTAAAATTATTTTTAAACAAGTATTTAGTGAGTTTTATTTCCATTTCTCCCCCTTTTTGTAGAATCAAAAAGGCTTCGTCGATGAATGTTAGTAAAACCGACGGAATAAATGCTCCCCCTTGATGTGTACTCCCCCTCGTTCGAGGGCACCAAAGAATCGAGCTATGGTAACTTTGCTTCAAAAACAAGTTAGAAGAACAAGACAACAAATCTGTATAAGAACGTTGGTTATGTTTAAATAAGCTGGAAATGAATTCTTCTCTCGATGTGGCATAGCAATTCTTCGATATCTCTGAGCGTTACCTTTCTTCCCCCACGGAATTCCAAGCGCCACAAGCCTACAATCATCTATTCACAATTAAAGACATCCACACTAGGACAGTAATCCCTTATTATGACTTAATCTTTAATCTACATCTTATGGCGGATAAAGGCAATGATGATCTTAATAACCACCCTAAGCTTCCGTAGATACGTTACCCACTATACCGTTTAAATGGCAACTCTAACCCAACTACTCGCTAGCTCTCACTTGTTCTCCACACTATCCAATGATAGAATCATATAGCTCTTGATAACTTTTGTTGAACTATCTCATGAGTCTACCAGCTCTCTAGTCTACATAACACAGGATATATAAACCATCACCACATGTCCAATTAACTCAGCTTCAAACCCAAGCGCTGCGTATCCTAGACACAGCCCCAAAATCAGAAGGAAAATAATTTGCGGATGTAACTATTGTTCTAGATGATAAATTACACTATATTGAGAGCTATCCCAGGACACTAGATCCGCGTTGAGGGATCACACTTTAGCTAGATCTGATAAAATATGATAGGTCGCATTCAAAAAACACCTAAACAAGTATAAATTGATAAACAAAAACAATCACGCATACCGATAACCATCAAGAAATCTATAATAAACACAATACCAAATCCATGCTTAGATCTTCATACATAATGCTAATACTCAAAGGTATTACCTTCAATCCATCATAATAAATACAAGAATACTATAATTTACCAAGGTAAACTAGCCAGAGTTAACGAATAATACCAAAAACCCTGAACGATTTCTCTCTAACGTATAAGAATTACACGAGGTCTCTTACTAGAATTGCCTTGCTCGACCTCTTCTACACTCTTGTCCCTTCTGAAAATCGCCTGTTGTGTTTTAGGTACACTCGAGAATATGATTTAGCACAACTTAAAACTCTGTTTGTGAGTTTTCTATCTTTCTATAATGATATGAAAAGTTGGTTCTCAATAGGCGTATCCATGGAGAGGATACGGCGTATTGGGCTTTTCTTTGGAGTAAGGACCACGTTTGATATCTTCCAGAATATTATATTAATTCCATATCTTAAATACTCGAGTATTGAGTCTTCTCGATACTGCGAATTGATCTTCAATCCTGAGTGACATGTGGTTAATGCAGGCACGGATACGCTGAATCTTATCTTGAATGATATTTGGCGTATTGTCCTTCAAATCAATAATCTTCAAATATCTTCAATTAAGTTCGCTAATGCACGCCCTTTGCTAATCTTTCACCAATTTACTCCATAATTACAGGCATTCTCAAAATAATAAATGATATAAGTAACAATCTCATTTGCAAATCACAATTATTCTAAATGTGATAATACTCGTGGGACAAATTAATGCTATTTAAAACATAGCGAGATATTTGATGTCATCAATATCCCCCCACTTAAAATCCTACTTGTCCTACCAAGTAGCCTTCAAAGGTTTACAAAAATGTATCCCTAAGGATATTTTCTGTTAAAGCATTTATTCGATCAATTACAAGTACATAACCAAACACCTCACGAAGTAGGAAGATGAAAACACTCAAATCACTCACTAATCTATGTGGTAACATGTATACTCTAATTCGCCTCATAGCTCAGTCGGACGTAGTATTCTATCATAAGCTTGGCAAAGATATACATCTCCACCACTAAAGCTAAGGAGTAAACAAGTTTATAAAGGTAAATATAGGTTTTTGTATGGAAAGGCGTACGGTTGATTATTCTAACTAATCTTTCATCGATCTTAATGTTCCAGGAGGGCGACAAAGACCACACATACACACCCAAATCCACAGGATAGACACATGTAACTGCTCATTCCCACCTCGAAAAAGCTAAATATTAGGACTAGTAGAGTGATATAGGGTAAGAACCTTCTAACTTTTACCAAAAGTCATAAACCAACGAGGCAGCTGAGACATGCATACACACTCGAAACTACGGGATAGACATACACGCTCGATCACATCCCCGTTTGAGTAAAACCAGCGGTTAATCATCAGGTGAGAGGGAAGTAAATTGTCTATAGTATAAATTATAATCAACAATCTTCAAATAGATTAAGACTAATAGAATACAAGTTTGCTAGACCACTATTTTAACCGACTGTTATTATGACAAAGACACAACTATTTACAACGTCTTGATCATATATAAAAAACAACAACCTAAGTTGGCGTTACCGTAACGGTCAACTTCCCAATCATCCCAAACTTTACATATTCTTCAAGGTAAGCGGCGATATCTTCCACTTTGTACAATACTTTACATCGTTGATTTTTTTAGATGTATCAACGAATAATCGATCCTTCGTGTGATTCCTTCGGTAATTGCAAAACGATTATCATCAAACTTCTCTCTCTTTGTATTATTTATCATTTATTTTTTGATTTTTTTGTTTTAAACTTATACTTCAAATCTTGGTGTAGTTTCACCATCTTCACGATCATAATAATTCTGGATAATTCCTTCGGTAATTTCTTCGTTCTTTGGATTCACCATTAATTGTGAATGTAGTAAAATCACATGATCCTTGCGCTACTGATTATACATTCCATTTGCAATGTGCAAATTTCCAACCGTCACCAAAGATAGAAAATGATACAAGACTCGGGAAATACAAACTTTACACTTTAAGTAACTAGCAACTGTAAACTAATACTTAATCTAATAGGGTAGGTTTAAGGTGTAAGGGTGTAACAAAACAAATAATTGGTGTAAATTCCTAAAGGATTGGCTCTACGGGTTGTTCTAGTGGATCATCACTCTAAAGATGAGAGTGGAAGGGTTTAAACGGGAGGTTAACTAACCGGTGTAGTTAGTTAATAAACAACATGTATAGGCGATTTGGTTGTAATCCTAAAATTTACCAATTTAAACAAGTTACTCCATCTAAATCCATAGTACTCATCACTGTGGTCTCGAATAGATATACCAAGCCAAGTTCTAAAGTCTACAACATCACCGGCACACTCATATTTTATGGAATTTGGGTAAACATTTGGAAACAGAAAGGTTAAATCCTCATAATATCTAACAAGGGTTGTTGTGTGCGGGTTATGTAACATGTAATTTCACAAAAGTATGCTTGAAATTTTTTTAAATTTGACATAATTTTTAAGCTTTTTATTATGAAAATTAGGAAAAGTAAACATTCTAATTCCCATCCCCCCACTTGAATTATACAACGTCCTCGTTGTATATATAAAACATTAAATACGGGAATTATAAAAAGAATTAGAAATTGAGAAACTCCCTGAGAATTTGCTCGGTAGATTCTCAAGGTTGCGTTTATGAGCAATAATTCATGTTGAACAGCCGCCTTGAGGTTTCAAGACTCCAACACTTCAAGATCTTCCAGATTTGAAAATTCTCCACCAATATTTGTCGATATTTCTTTCACGAGGTCCTGTGTAAAATATAGGAAAAACAAGTGCATTCCTATCTTGGTACCTACGGTTAATTTAAACTAAACTAAATAAACTAAATACGGGTTAGGCTGTGGATACGACGTATCAATTAATTGAATACGGCGTATTCGCAAAACTGACAATAATGTTTTTAAAGTGCATGAAAAATAAAGACTGATAACGTCCAGACATTCAATACGCCGTATGGTATGGGGCGGATACACCGTATTGAAGTCTGGGAACACAGACTCGATAACAAAATTAAATAACATTCTGGGTTGTCTCCCGGCAAGCACTTTTGTTTACAGAAAAGTCTTTAAGTTAGACTTGCCCAAATTTACTCCCATCCTTATAAAACAATTTGGGGTCGAACGGGATGCCAAATGGCACATACAAATTCTTGATTAGGAAAATGAATAACATCCCTTTGTTAAGATGATTCCAAGTCATGATATTAAAATTTAGTCCTTTGATAAAAGTTTCAGTTTTGAAAAATTTATTAGATGTATCATGACTTGTTTCCAAAAGCTTATTTGACCCATGTGCATAGGCACCAACATTGGTATTTATTAAATCAGGTAATGGTTTGACAGATAAATCCCCTGAAGAGTGTTCAATAACGACATTTATTCATTATCACTGTCTGTAATTCGTTTTTTAATTCATCAGGGAATAAATTATGTTAAAAGAAACTAAATCATTAAGCATACTAACGTTTGTCCTCTTCATCAATTCGGAAAATGATGTTTCACTTCAAATTAATTCATCGATAGTTGAGGGTTTTAAATACAGTCCAGTTAATAATATCTGATTTATGACGTTTTCAGAGGAGCATAGTAACCAATGGAAAGAAATTCATTCTGAAATCTTTAAAGAAGTCTAAATCTAAAAATACTGACCATAGCTCGGTATGGAAGCAAAGGCATATTGACTTTATAATTATCATTTTCAGAATCTGTTTTTAAATCGTTGGCAGAAATTATTTTGTAGGAAAATGAATTTTTGTCGAAAATTACCGTGCAATCTTCATCGTCGGATTCGTCTAATGATATTCTAAAGTCAATTTCATCTTTGTTAAGAGAACTTACCATAGGCTTACATGAGAGTGCTGCTTCAGATGTTAACATGTCGTTAAAGACTATAGCTGGAAATTCTGTTTCAACAGATCCGAGGCCGTGAACGTCTTCATTATCCCAGATCTTACCATGCGTAGCAGTTTCCCAATTATACACCTTACCACGCCTACGAGCTTTTTCTTCCTCAAGCCTGATATACTCCTCCATAGTAACGTTGAGGTCGTCCATTTTAACCTATAATAAATTCGCTAGGAAAGAAAACTGTCAAATAGCTTAATACGACGTATTCAGTGAACTGAATACGCCGTATTGATGAATCCGCTGTATTGGTTTAGAAAAAATTTATATGCCGTATCCATGAGCATTTTAGTAATTTCAAATTTTTGTTATTTCACCTTTGGTCCCTAACTTTGAATTTAAAACAGTAACTTTACTGAGATTATTTTTTTTGTTTTTTTCACTTACACCATTGATCCCTGAGATTTTTTTTTGTCTTTTCCACTTTACTTTTCTTTTTATCTTTTCCACTTTTTCTCACTTTTTATATATTTTAAACGAAAACTAAATTAACAAGTGCAACACCCGTGCATAATCTAAACCGCATAAATACACTTGCAAACTGATCTGGACCACTTAAATTCAAGCACAAAATCAGGCTTTTCAGTTGATGTTATCTGTGTTTGGATTCTAGCACATTTCTTAAACAACATGTGAAGATAAGTATGAAAAAACAGATAAATGATAGAATCTGATACTTACAAATCATAATTCAAACAATACAACCTATATAATTTTTACTTAATTGTCTTCAAAAAACAAATCCTTAAACAAGATATGTGGTTTTTTTTAATCATCACACAGTAAGTTATTATTAATTCTAATCAGGTTTTCTCAACATACTAAACTTTCTTACGCTTTTATTTATCCTTTGCTTTTTTGATTTGATTTTTGTTAGAATTGATCAAATATGACTTGCTTAATTTTTTTATGAATTACTTTTGTTTATGTCATTGTTTTTTGCATGGCCAAAGATGTAGCACAAGACGATCCAAGATTTCAAGCAGAATGACATTTTGTTCTTCAAAATAAGTGTTTAGCAATTTATCAAACCCTCTAAATGTGGTATGTCCTTTTAATTAGTCAAACCTCAAAGCTTCTTCAAGAATGTTCCCAGTCATTTATTTATACTTCATATATATTGATGTTTATTTGAATTTTGATTTTGATCGTTAAATGCCATAAATCATCTATAGCGGATTTTGAAGATATCCACTTTTTAATATTCTTTCTTTCAATTCTTATGGTGCAGTTACGATCAAGTATGTGGTGGTGTTGCAAATATGATTCATAGGTTCTAGATTCGTCATTTCCTTTACTCCACTCCTTTGTGTTTTGCTTTTTCAATTGTGGTTGCGTAACACTGAGTCTGATTAACTACTTTTGTATCAATTGTATTTTTTTTTCATTGCAGTCATAGTATGTGAGAAACTAGAACGAGTAAAAACCTCAACAATTAGGTAAGTGTGTGCCCAAAACACGTTTGATGAAAGGATTATGAAACCAAATTCCTTTTCTTATATGAAATGAATGATGTTGACATATTCTATACTATCATAACAAATTCTTTATTACCTTAATTATTTCCAGAAGTTTATTGCACTAATAGGATGCACATTATAGATGGGATTTTTAACCTTTTTCTTCAAAAACAAGAAGAAAGGTATATCAGATTAAATAGGAATAATGAGGTTTAAAGAATATCAAACCTTTGGTTCTGTATCATGTGCACCAATAGTTATTTTTATAGTTTAGGGAATATTAGTGTTAACAATAAGATTTCACTAACAAAAGACGATCCGGAGGTCGGGGAGGATAGAAATGAAAGTACGCCATTTTATTAGAGAGAGAAAGAAAAGAGTGTGTGTGTTTTCTAGAGAGAGAAACAACACACATTTATGAGACAAATGTTTTTCCTCACCCCTCCATGTAAGTATGGAGGGGATATATATACCCGACACGATCTACTTACTAACTTGATGTAAATACATCTGTGATGGAGCATCCTGGTCAATGGAAGTTGACACAAGAGAATCGGCTAAGTCCACAGCTCTCAGAGTAGCATCTTTCTTGAACTAGAGAAACAATAATTGTTGGAGGATTAAAGTATTCATCAAACATAGGTTTAAACAAATGATCTTAATCATCTCTATTTGGTAGAATACAAGGTTGTTGAGAAACAGGGTTTGAACCGAGTCCTGTACTGGATGTAGTAGGAGTCATAGAATGAAGCCCTAGTCCTGAACTGAATTGTTCAGAAGCCATTGTTGTCAGCTCATCGAACGTCACATGAATTGTTTCTATAATTTTCTAGGTTCTTCGGTTGTAGATTATGAACGCTTTCTTTACGGGTGCGTATCCAACGAAAATACCAATATCTGCCTTTGCATCTAGTTTACCCAAATCCTCATTGTCATTGGTCGGATAACAGAGTGAACCAAAGACATGAAGAAACGATAAATCCGGTTTATTTTCTTGCATAAGCTCATATGGAGTTTTGTTGTATCGCTGATGGATCAAAGAACGGTTTTGGGTGTAACAGGCTGTATTGATTGCTTCGGCCCATAGAAATAATAGAGCTTTAGAAAATATTAGCATTGTACGAGCAGCTTCTATAAGAGTCCGGTTTCTCCTTTTGACAACGCCGTTCTGCTGAGGAGTGCGAGAAACAGATGTTTGATGCGAGATGCCAACATTTTCATAAAAGTCACGAAGAGTCTGATTGACAAATTCGGTTCTATTATCTATTCGAACATTACGGACAGTGGCATTCAAACAAACTTGAATATTTTTGATGCATTTGATGATGGCCTCATGAGCTTCATCTTTTGTCCTTAAAAATCAAACCCAAGTAAATAGTGAGTAATAGTCAACAATTACTAAGATATACCTTTTCCTGTTAATACTCGCCACATGCATCGGACCACACAAATCCATATGCAAAAGATATAGTTTCTCTTGGTTAGTGTCTTTACTTTGGTTGATGATAGGATTCTTGCTTCATTATCCCATACACATCGAACACAGTTGATCTTTTCTGACATTTAAGCTAGGAATGCCTCGTGCAACGTTTTCAGCTAGTTTGTTTAGAAGTACCGGAAGTTTAGAATGGATAACCAACTATGCCCCAAACCAACGCTTATCTTTGATGCTTTGGATAGAAGACAGATCGGAGATGTTTTCAGCATGTCATCAAGAGAAATTGTGTATAAATTTGTGTCTCTGGAACCTGAGAGAAGATCAACACCTTCTAAATTCCGAATAAAGCAAGTGTTTTTTCGAAATGCAACTTCAAGATCCACATCACAAAATTGTCCAACCAAAAACAAGTTATGTCCAAGCCCCTCGACGTAGTATACCCATGATTAACAGAAAGCACTTTACAGCTGATAGTCACCATACCCCATAATCCTTACAATCTGGTCGTTCTCGAATCTAACTGTACCTAGAAATTTACTAACAAAGTTCATGAGCTGAGAGCGGTTCCTTGTTATATGTTTTGAGCAATAGGAGTCTAGATACCAGAGGAGAATATGGACGACCTGCCATTAACAAGAGAATAAGACGATGGAATATCTGTAGCATTGGATCCCCAAGTATGATTGGGTTCTGAGTTGTTAGCATTCTTTGATTTTACAATCTTAACATGTTTACTCGAACCTATAACATAATTCTACATTTTTTGGTCTTCACTGCTATATGACTCTGTAATCTCTCTGGTTTTGAACATTTCAACAGAACAGGAGTGGATTCTTTTTCTTCCTTAATGGGTACTATTTTAGTGGTAGTGATCCTAGTTAAAGGGCACGAATTACCAACTAAAGTGAAAGTTCTTCTGGTTGGTTTCCACATAAATCCTACTTCAGTGAATATATAACCCGTAGGTTTCCAAAACATTTTGTTTTTTAAGTTTCTTAGCAGATTTAGAACGGCCATTCATATTTTTCACAAAATCAAGAAGACACATATCATGAATATCATTAAAGATACATTTCTTGCAAGTAGACATCATAAGATCTCTTGTATTCGCATTTAATCCAAGAGATTGCTTAACAACAGCAACACGAATAGGTTCACTCATCTCACACACGACATTCTTTTATTATTAACTTTCCAGATGGGCTCTACTTTAATCTTCAAGTTCCTACTGGTGTTCGAGATCCTATCATTCCTTTTATTGCCTGAAGGCTTTGATCCACATTTACTAGTAGAACAATTCAATCCTGTAGAAGACAACACAGGTGTGTTAGAATCTGATGTCTTATATGACTCTACCTATTTAATGTCGCTTAAGGAGTTGAGAGGTCAAAAAAAAGAAATCTAACCTTTTCTTGACTTATGTTTATTGGTGGACCGGCAACCTTTTTCTCACTAAGTTGGCGAACATGGGTTGTGTCTTAGAAAATAACTAACAATTTCCAGAACGAGATTCAGTAAATCGTCACGACAGAGTCCCTAAGATGTAACATATTCTCAATTCAGTTCATTTTACGACTCTTATTATCCGTCACTAATGTATTTGGTCCGATACGCGTTACGCTCATAGAAAATTACTTTTAAGCTAAATCGCGTAGACTAGAAATAATCATTTAATGTAAACGGTCACCAAATAAATTAAGGTTTACATCAACCAAGTAAAATATAATTATTAAGAAGATAATTATTAACTTTGCGTATTTTATTTTTATTGGTCACGTAAAAGGGTTTACGTTTCGCAATAAAAATACATTTGGACACACCCAAAAATACCTATACTTACCTAGACATCAACCAATACCTCTTTGTAAAACCTTAACATAAAAATTAAAACAATTTTGTGTAACAATACCCACTGATGGCCTAATATGGCACAATGAACTAGAAAATATTTAAAAACTTACACCAAGTACAATGTACATCTAGGTTTTAATTAAGGTTTGTACAATATGTTCCTAGTTAGCTAATACACACTAGTTAAAGATCATTATGGATCCTTCTTTCTCTTTGAAAACCCACGCTATCCAACATAACACATCAAACAACTAGAAAATCTCTTAATGATTCCCTAAGTACTAGTACCAACCTCCTTTAATTAATGTTAGTCCTTAATGTTCCTAGTAAACCCATTACATAATGGTTAATAACCATTTGGTCTCTCCTTTGCTCCTTAGGACACGACTAGCATCCACTTAACACACAAATCCATAAGATTTCCAAATCTCTAGCTAAATCTTGTACATCATGCAAGTAATTAAGAGTTGTACTTAGTGGTTAATCTAAAAAATTTGAGGTTAACTAAAACCTAAAACCAGCCCCATATGGCGCTCGACATTGGTCAGTTTTAGGACTAAGGAACTAACTAAAGTCCATTTTGCCTATATTAATACTCACTCACAATTACACTTAATACATTTCTAAAACTCTAAAACTCACTCTCAAAGCTAAACCCACTTCATTTCTCTCTATTTCATTCGGCTCATAAAATAACCAAACCTTTTCGAACCCACATTTCATTCTAAAGACACAAGGTGCATTTAAGATCGCGTATAAGGGTGTTAAGAAGAGTGTACGAGATAGGATAGGTATCACAAGAGATTCTGTTCACTAAGCTTAGGTTTATACACGTTTGGGGTGTAAACGTATCGGGTTTGCTTCACAAACCACAACTAAGACTCTAGGACCATTGTAAGTCTCGAAACTAAGCTATAAGTCATTTACCATGTCTTTTTTGTTGTATGGTTTTCTAAGGTCTAGCTATTTAGGTACACGTACATTAGTGGTTGGTCAAGTACTTGGCATAGCAGCATGGTTCGACCCATGCATGGTTCACAGCACCCATAATTAAATCGTAAATATACCTTATGTGTGCTAACATGAATAAAAACACGGCTAACTAATGATTAAGGCTTAAACATCTCCTTAAAGTACACGAATGAGAACCAAGGTGATCATGAGTTCATTTTTATCAAACACATAAATTCTATACGTAAACATTTGATGAAAACGTAACAACTTGGCTTGGGAACGCATATATTAAGTTATTAAACGAATGCATGTGTTAAATCGTGGTTAATAAGTGATATCAAGTGCTTAGCGAACCCTAGAAACAAGCTAGTAAACCAAATGACTAATTTCAGGTCACTTTAGGCTCGACATCCCACTGTGGGAGCCCAAAAGGCTGCTTCTTAAAGGGGCATGGCTTATTTAATAAGCTCTACAAGCTTATTAGGGACTAAAGATGCTTATTGAAATTTATATGAACCTTGACACAACCTAAAGACATAATCAAACCCTTATTGGGCTTAGTAACCCGTTATCAGGCCCAAACGTAAGCCAATAAGCCACAAAAGCTTAAACAGCTTATTGGTGGGCTTATACAAGCTTAATGGACTCACAGATGACTTGGAATATTCAATAGGACCTTAAACCTATATGTCCTAAAAGACTCTCTCAATCTACGGAGCTATCGGTCTCTTATCGGCCCAAATGCCAATAACGAAGAGCTTATTAGCTTATTGGATAAGCGAAACAAAAAACAGACCCTAATGTGCTTAACAAGTCTATAAAATAAGTTGTAAAAATATGTGAAGCCTTCTACAACCTTTCAGGTTAAGGTTAATGGGCTAATAAGCCCAATAGGCTCAATTAAGCTCACTCAAGCTTATTTCTCAGCCAAACAGAATTAATAAACTTAAATAAGCTTAATGAAAGCTTATGTGCCTATGAAAACTAAATTGGACCCTTTAATTGCTTAATCGACCCTATCGAGCCCAATAAGCCTAGTAAGCCAAAATAAGCTCATCCAAGCTAATTTTAAGCTGACCCAGCTTATATGGCTTATTAGAATGCATTAAAACCCATTGTCACTTGTTAGACCTTAAATGGATTTAAAATGTAATTTTTGCAAAGTTAAGGGACTAAAAGTGTAAATTACAAATTAGAGGGGTTAAAACTGTCATAACTGATTTTATAAGGTTTAGGAAATGTTTTGAGCACTTTTGGAACTTAAGGGGCTGTTTTAAACATACAAGGACCTAAAGTGTAAATTGTGTAAAGTTGGAGGACAAAAATGTACAAGTGAAAACTTAAGGTTTAAAAATGTGAAATGGTATATATTTCATAAACCTAGGGGCTGTTTTGAAATTATAGAAAACCTAAAGGTATTTTATAAACAAAAGTGGTTCTATAAACACTTAGCGTACCGGACGAATTACATTCGGATATTATACAAGTTAACCGACGAATTAATAAATAGGAATATTTATTAATAACGTTTATACGTATACAAGATCATGTAAAATCGTATACCTTCCCAAGAGCCATTAAGTGAATACAAATACATTAAACATGTGCACCACCACACAAGTGATAACAGTATATATAAACTAGCAGTATATTGTAGTTTATACATTAAAGTCTTTAGCCTAAAACTTGTTAGACTAAGACGCGCCGTCATTTACTTAGTGTAATCGTGACGGTGTGATTCATAACTTGGAATATATACTTTACATTTTAGAGGACTATTTACTAAGGTGAGTTCATAGCCTCATGTTTTACAATTATTTAAATGATTTACATCTTTGGGGTGAGAACATGCTTTGTTTTATAAATTAGACGCAATTGCACATTTTATACAATGATTACGTGTTTTTCCTAAGAAGCGATAACCCACTGCAGCCCATTATCATGAACTTTCATATACTAGATAGTATGCGCGATGTTAATAAATAGATCTATTTGGGATTGACATTCCCATCCAGGTGAGTAGCTCTCACTGGGGTCACGGGGTGAACCAACGGATGTATACCATGTCGGATTTGGGGATGTGCGGGTTCAGAAACATCATTCACGGGCAAAGTTGAGCAATTTATTGCATTCATACATGTTGAGCTTCAGTGTCATGAGCTTAGGAAAACGTAATTACTTTTATGATGTTTGCATCTGTTGCTTAATCATACACTTAGAAATCTTGCGGTCCTACACTTTTCATACATAAACCTACGAATTTACCAACTTTATGTTGACGTTTTAAGCATGTTTTTTAGGTCAATAAAGCACGAGGTGCTGTGATACATTGGAGGTCAATTAACTGAAGTGTTATATTAAAGATTAGGGTCTTATTACATTTTTGGGGACAATAGGTTATAAACCAGAATCATTCTTTATATAGTTATAACAATTTCGAAGCCCATGAGCTTATGTAACAAACAAGTATTTTGTTAATCCAATGTATCTTTTTCAAACGACACGTTTAGTGGTCGTTCTCATATCTTGTGCTATTGATCTATGAAGTAACGCCCTCAGATATTCAACATTTCGCTGCTACCCAGATTTGGGGGTGTTACAGATTGGTATCTAGAGCCAAGGTTATAGAGAACCAGGTTAAAAGTTTTTGTCTGGACTATAACCATTTTCAAACACTGTTTTCACAAATGGGATTTACACGGGATATACATACGTTGCTTGTTGCATTTAATATACGTGCTTACAAGACATACACTATTTTAGCATTAGTAGTTACTAAGTGCTTACATGATTGATATAACGTATAAATAAAACACATAATAACTTATATTATTATAAGAGTCTCGAAAGTTATAACATCAGAGACCACTCTTAATATTAAAAACTTATATCCATGTCACACAAGATCTCTCATTATACAGTGGAATACTTATATAAGTTATTTTTGCTTTTTGCAGTAGTCATGTCTTCTGACATAGACTTGTGACCATGATTGCATTTATTTGTGTTTGGTTGTAAGGTGGTAGTGTAATATGTTTTTTTTGTATATGTGTATTCATGATAAGGATGGTGGTATAGGTAGAGATTTATTCTCTTACCCTAATTGGAGGATATGTTAAGTTGAGTTGTATAGATAATAAGTTTCCCTTCTATCTAACATTTATGGATACCTAGTATTACTATTATTGTGGTTGCTCATTGCTCGGTTGTTTGTTCAGATTTCCTAAGTCTAAACTTAGCATCCCTTCATCGTACTTTGTTAGTAAGGATACCGGATTTTTCCTATTCGACGTCTTGATGTATATTGTTTGTTCGGATATGCTCTTTTGGATATAGGCGCGTTTCGTTAGTTCTTTCGTTGCATTGATTATTCGTATGAGTATCGAAGGTTTCTCTTAAGCACTAATTGTTCCTAACATATTAGTGTGGATCATTACTCCCTTCTTTGTATATCCCTTGGTTTTCGTAACATGTTGGCGACATGTTAGTATTGATGCTATTAGGTTTGCTCTGTCGATCGTTATTTTGGATAAGACCTTACGTTTTCTTTTGGGTACGTAACGTATTGCATGAGTTTTCTTGTACGAGTTTGTTTGATTTTATTTTGAGTATACGGTTAGTGGTATTTTCTTTCGTTTTCTAACAATAGAATTGTGTTAGGGTCTGTACGGTGTTTTATGATCCGTGTTGGTATTATGGTGTCCTTTGCTTGAGTAACATATTTTATAATTGATGTCTAATTATAAAAACCCTTTGGAAGTATTGTGTTGTTGTTTGGAGAAAACTGTGTTTAAAATGATCTTTGTAAATAGAATATGTTTAAATGGCCTATGCAAATAGGATATGAAAATTGTTGAGTGGTTAAATAAATTTTATTTTATTATAAAAAGCAGGTTTAAAGTGATTCGTAGTGGTAAGGTACGATACACCATTAGATAACCATCTCTAGATTTTTATGACAACCAGAATGAATTTTATAAAGATTACATTTAAGACAATTTTATTTATTATTTAAAATGATTTTTATACTTAAAGTGACTTTCTTTATTTTAAATTGATTTTTATAAAAAAAACATTATTTAATTTGGTCTTTCGAGTAAAGTCGATAATTGGTATAAAAATTTCCGTCTTTCGTATCGATATTTTGTTTTATGTGTTCATTTGTCGTGGTACGCCTGTTGATTTTTTTTCGTTCGCGTGTTCACTCGGTACATATACGTATCCTTTCTTTCGAAGGATTCTTATGTCATTTGATCCACGGCTATTTGCATATGTGGAATCCCCTATATGTATTCTAGCCTTTGATTCGATATTCGTTTGTTATCCTATTCGATCGTTCGTAACCCTTGGAGTTCGTTGATACCGTTGAGTCGTGGAAACTTTGATGTGATTGTGGGAATGGACTGGTTGTCCAAGAGGAAGTTTGTGATAGTATGTCATGAGAAGGTGGTTAGGATACCGTTGGAAGGTGATGAGATACTTCGGGTTCATGGTGAACGTACTCAAGGAGTCGTGAAAACCTTAATGAACACAAATGGTAGATGAACCGAAATTGAGTGATATTTCCGTCGTACGAGATTTATTGATGTGTTTTCGAAAGATTTTTCGATGACCACCGCAACGACAAGTTGAGTTTCGCGTAGACTTAGTTCATGGAGCGACGCCGGTCGCGAAGTCTCCATATCGTCTAGCACCCTCAGAAATGCAAGAATTGTCTGAACAACTTCGAGAGTTGCAAGACAAGGGTTTCATACGACCTAGTCATTTTCCGTGAGGAGCACCTGTGTTATTCATGAAGAAGAAGGATGGTTCTTTTCGCATGTGTATTGATCGTAAGGAGTTGAACAAATTAACTATTAAAAACCATTATCCACTCCCTAGGATTGATGACTTGTTTAATCAATTACGATGAGCGTGTCCTTTCTTAAAGATAGATTTTCGTTCTGGTTATCATCAGCTACGAGTGCATGTGGATGCCATTCCAAAGACTGCATTTCAAATGAGATACGGACATTTTGAGTCTACGGTTATTCCTTTTGGGTTAACCAATGCACCAGCGATTTTCATGGACTAAATGAACCGGGTTTGCAAACCGTACTGAGGTAGGTTTGTCATCGTATTGAGAAAACTAAAACTTGTTTAGCAATTTATAGGTAAAACAATTCTAACTACCAACTTTGAGCTTAATTGAGCTTATTTAACTCCCTAAACAGCACTGTGCCAAACACCCCTTTATTTTTTAGCTTTTCTAAATTAACACTTAAACAGACCTTAAAAAACTGTAAAAAGCTAAAACATATTTGAAACTAAGCATATTAAAGACAATTAAGCTGAATAAAAAGAAATAAGCACTTGATAGCAAAATAAGCTTAAAATTACATTTTTTTTGGTTTTTTTACAGTTGACTAAGGAAAAAAACTTTTGGAATTGGATTTAAACTTTATTTTAAACTAAATAAGCAATAACAACACATAATAAGCAAAAATAAGCTATTAGTAACAGTAATTAACTGAAATTAAGCACAATAAGCAAATAAACAGTAAAATTAAGCTAAAATCGAAATTTGAGCAGGAATGGAAAATAAGAAAGTGTACCTTGATTTTTTGCTTAAACAAGGATTCAAATGCTCATAAGAGCTTATCTACAAGCTATGGCTTATTGGGAATAAGCCAGTAGGTCTATAAGCCCATCCAAAATTGGCTTATCATCCATTTTTCAATTACATTGGTAATTTGAGAGTGATTAATAGTCCAAGAGCTTAGATAAGCTTTAAACAGCTTATCTAAGAGTAAAAACAGCTTATTTAAACAAAGAGCTTATTATGAGCTTATTAGAATGAACAGTAACTTTTATATATGAATTTAAGAGCACGAATTTAAAGAGAAAATATCTTTTATTGATTAATAAAGGATTACATTGCTTTTAAAAGTAAATTACATGAATTTTAAATGACAATAAAAAAGTAAAATAAGCTAAAATGTACTCTACACTACTCCTACACCTAGTTTTAGATGATCTCTTTCAGTGTTGATGAAGCTCTTTATATAGCCAAGAGGAGTGAGGAGATGTGCTAGTTTGGTGAGAGGATTGAGATGAAATGCTCTCAACCTTGTGTTAGCCAATATGAGCTCTTGAGATTACATTTCTATCCCTGCCATTTTGTTCTATGACCTCTGAATTGTCTGATTTACCCATCAATTAAGAAAACCCCTTTGATTTTTACCCTAGGTTAACTGAGGGAGATGATGAATAGTGAAATGGATTTTTGGCGCCATTTTATGTTTTAACTGAATTGGGGTTAAAAACGGGTGTAAGGTTTGGGGAAATTGCAAAACCAGTCCTTGTCTTTTATTATCACAAGTGTAGTGTTTAAACTCTTTCATAAATGGCAACTTCAGTCCCTGTGGTTTATGAAAAAGAAAATGGGCCATTTGTTTTGGACTTTTGGGCTTAGATTTTGGATCCGGGTAAGGTAATTAGGGGTTTAGAGGCCCACTTAGGTACAAGGACCATTTGTGTAACATTTGAAACTTGGAGGGTTGATTTGAAACATTTTGGGGTTTTGTCTTCTAGTGAGTTGACTTTGTTGACCCATAGATGACTGAAGCTTGACTTTTTCTGGCTTTAGCTTTGAATCTTTGGCTTCTCTTGTGCTCTTTCGTTTCTCGTGTCCGTGTTTGCCCGTTTTTGACGGTTTTCTTGTGATTTTTGACATATCCGTACCTGCATACACAAAAACACAAAAACAAGCATATCTTTGCCATTTTTAGTCTGTTTATTTAGGGTCATTTTTTGTGTTAACGGATATGTGTATTTTACACTTATCAAAATTCCCCAAACTAAACGATTGCGTGTCCTCACGCAATATCACATGCCTTATAACCAAATACCTTGAAACTTCCCCAAACTGAACCTTTGAAAAGTAGCAAAGATTTTTGTTGAGAGAGTTAAGAGATTACAAGTTATAAAACACTCGATTTCCCATTTTAAAATATTTTTTTTATGATTTTTCTTGATATATTATCTAACTACAACTTATTCTTGTGTTGACATAATGTATTGTTTTCATTACCTCATTGGTAACTTTAAGGATCATAGAACAAAAAGCACAATTAAGTGTCTAAAAGATAACTTCATCATTCCCGATTTTTCACTTTTCCCATGCTAAGCTTAAAAATAAGATCACTGCTAATTACGAACTAAGATGCTAAGACTACTTATAATTACAACTTGTGAATTTCTCTTCCCGACATAAATCATATATTTAAGTGTGTGTGCTCAAATTAATTTAAACCATTAAATCCACATATTTAGATAGTTGAAATCCGACCAAGCTTTACACATGGGCCTTTTGGGCTAATATGTTAATCACTTAGTAAGATCACAACTCAAAGCAAACAAAAACCTCCTTAGCTTAAGACATCGTTAGTTCACTTGTCCCATGAATGACTTTCTTCTCTAACATCCCACCCTTCATCGGGTAAGTGCTAAGGCTTTTGACACCCCATCCGGAGAATAATAATCGAGACGCATGAACTTCCGATGAAAAAGCCTTGTAGACTTTTGCAAACCTTAGTTCAAAAGAATACCTTGGTTTTAGAGAATGAAACTTTTACTATTTATTTTCTAACTTGCAATATTATTATTTACTATTTACATTATTAGGCTAGGAATCGGTATCACTTTTCTTTCAATTACACATCGGCCACGCCTCCGACAAGAGCTCGTGTACTTATTATGATACCAACCCTAAATATACATCCTCCACCTTTTCTTTCGATGTCACATCGGGAGCGAACCGACAAATGCCCATGTACTTTATTGCGATGGAGTTTGTATATTACTTATTAACACTAAGGATTTATAACTTGCATCCTTTTTATTTGCCAACTACATTTTTTTTCATTAACTATATTTTTAATAACGCATTATTTTTGCAAATAGAAAAAATTCATTTTAGAAAACCAAAGTATAAACTTGAACTAAAATTCTTATTTACCAACGA
>BQNB010033743.1:0-46405 GCA_026074375.1 Tanacetum coccineum | reverse complement strand
GCAAAGAGATAAATATGGAATGTATATATTTTAGGAAGTTACGTATATGATTATAATTGTAATTGATCTTAAAAGTTCGATAGTTATCTTGTAAAGGACTCCTTGTGGTGTATAAAAGGATATCCTAGGTTAAGGTTTTACATACGCTAAAGAGATAGAGATACATCTTAGAGAAAAAATGTATAGCTTCAAGGTTGTAACCCTAGTACTACAAGAGTACTCGTATTATTGATTAAATAATATTGAAGCGTTTTGTTATTTATTCGTTGTTCATTGTTGGTACTGTTTCATTGATAAATACCTCTAGAGTATCAAAGTGTAGATTCCGCATACACTTTGATATACAAACAAAGTCTCAACCATTGTTATTTTGGAATCATCTAAGGTAACATAAACTTTACAAGGTAAAGAATCGATCAAGGCTTGGGATCAACAAGGTGTAGATTTGTACTACTTTTTTTGTCCGAGAAGATTTTACAACTGCTAATGGTATCCGATAAAGAGTTTATACTGCTAGTATTATCAGATATTGGGTACTACATGTTTTTGACTATACGCACATGAATGTTTTAGTTCTGGATCTCAGATTAAAAAGGATGTCAAAAATTTTGTACTGCTGAGATTATAACTGTCCCCAAGGATTACTGGTATAGTAACTGCAAGAGTAAAAGGTTTATAACTAAAGCCAGTAAACCCCTAAACTTAATACTGGCTGAAGAGAACTTAACACTGCTACATGAAGATTAGTACTGATGAAGAGTTAAACACGTTTGGTAATATGTATGGACTTTAACTGTGTATATCTTATATAGTTAGAAGATATGCTGATATCTTATAGAATTTTAGAAGATTTGTAGTTATCTTGTAAAGGACTCCTTGGTGTATTAAGAGGGATTTCTAGTTATTGGTTTTAGAGAGGTACTAGAAATAAGATTCGATTTAGTCCATAGCTTCAAGGTTGTTAACCCTAACACTATCAAAGAGTGTCCGTATTAATATATTGGAGCTTATTGTTTTGATTGTATTTCTGTGTGTCAAACATATATTACTTTTATTCTTCTTACTGGTATAAACTAGATTCCGCATAGTTTATATCTTACACTTAAAGTTTCAATCTTATTACCTTTGGATTTATCCAAGGATACTAAACCTTACATCAAGCTAAGGAGTTTAAGATCGGTTCATTAGGATCAACAAGTGGTATCAGTGCTTGTTGTGAAGCTTTAAATAAGAAGAAACAAACAATATATACTAGATCTGCTTCTTAGTGATAAGATGGAGGCAGGAACTACTTCTATAACTCTAACTGGAAAACTTCCTATCCTCAATCCACGCGATTATAATCTCTGGTTAATGAGGACAGAACAATACTTTCTCATGACTGATTTACTCTTTTGGAAATAATGTCGTGAATGGAAACAAATTTTTGAAGAGAACGAGTTCTGGCAGAAACACATGAGCCAGAATCTAATAACTAATACTGCACAGAAGAAAAGCAGGACAGTAGAATGGATATGAAAGCTAAAGAAACTTTAATTGATGGCACTTCCAGAAAAAGGATCTAAGCTGAAAGTCCACTCATATAAAAGATGCAAAATTGGCTTTATGGAAGCCATTAAGAAGAGGTATGGAAGCGAAACAATTGAAATCCAAGAAATGTTAGAGCTAACTCTACTCAATCAACAATATGCATTAACTTATGAAGGGCTCATAGTTTAGAAAATGAATTTGGATTCAAACTGTGATAGGTTTGCAAAATACTTAGTAGTCAGTTTGAGAGTATCAAGGCGAAGTTATTACTCACTAGAGGACATGAACGTTAAAACAGTTTGAGAATCTCTTAAGGCTTTTATTTTTTTCGTATGTCCATCTGAACAGCAAGACTCATGCTTTGATTCTAGAGAACAAAGAGAAATAAAGACCATCAGATTTGATGAGTTCATACAACAACTTGAAGCTAATTGAACTGAAATTTCAGGATCATCATGTACAAAGCAAAATCACAAATGTAGCTTTTGTGTCCCTCCAACACACTAACAGCAATAGAGCATTAACATGAGCACAGATAACACTAACACTGCTTATGGAGTTAGTGCTGATCATACTCAAAGTAATCCTACATCTAGAGATAATCATAGTAATGCTGTGATCTATGCTTTCCTGGCTAGTCAGCCTAATTCTCCTCCACTTTCACAAGAGGATCTGGAACAAATTAATCCTGATGACCTAGAAGAAATGGATTTACAATGGAAAAGGCCATATGCTGACAATTAGAGCTAGGAGATTTATCAGAGGAACATAGAAGTTAGATGTAAATGGTCAAAGAGTTAGATTTGACAGGTCAAAAGTGGAATGTTACAGTTGTCATAAAAATGGTCACTTTGCAAGAGAATGTAAACTTCCATGGAATCAGGAGAAAATAGGAAAAAAGAATAATAAAAGAACTATAACAGTGGAAACATTCCCACTGAAAATGCCTTGTTTGCTCAAGATGAGAAATTGGAGGGTAAATGAATTTGTGAGCTAAACCAAGCGAAGAAAGACATCCTACAAACTTTGCATAATGGGCACATACATATTCAAGAAGTTCTTCCATCCATACTCTAAGGTAGATTCTTGTCTAAATCACTGTGAAAAGCTATCTACTCTTAAAGAGAACAATCATGATAGATTGTCTTCAGATTACAAAAAGTCTCAAATCTATTTAGTATCTTAGAAAGCAGTTTAGAATCAAGTAAAGTTAGACTAGCTCACTATAAACAAAAATGATGTGTGTGTTTGAAGAGTTAGCATTAATGTTTTAAAAATCTTGAAGTTAAACTAAGAGATAATGCTTTTAGTTGGAAACACAAAAAATTGGGAGGGGGGAAAAAGTAGAAAAGAAAGAGATAGATAAAACTAAACATTAGAGAAGTTTCAAAATCATCTAAAATCCTTTAAATAAAAATTTTGCTGGAAATTCAAGTCATTGACAAGTATAAAACTGGATTAGATATACCAGCTTCTTCTTCTTACACATTGGCTTCTCCATACAGGTAAAAGCTTTGTGAATTCATCTGAGATGTTAAAAATCAGATATAATGAAGTCTAATTTGATAATGGATATCATAAATGACATTCCCCCACCTTACAAAAAACTTCATTCCCTTCAAAACCAGATCTAACATTTAATGGATGAAATATTTGAACGTGCGAGATTGGATGTTATTACTAATGTTACACCCTAGTTATTGTAAGAAATTGAGTCACATCATTGAGTCTGCTGGTGTAAAAAGTTATGAGTGATGCAGTATTAACCTAAAATGTATAGGAAGAACAGCTTAGACCCTCCAGTCATTAAGATTGGAATTCTGATAATGAAAGTGCGTGTAAAAATTATACCTAAGATAAATACTGTTAGTTCTAGCACAGAAAAGAAAAAATTGATAAGTCTGCTAGGGAACCTGTAGAAATGGTAAAACATTTAAAAAAAAACAAATACTATCCTAGAGGGAAGCAAAGAAACTTAAACATATCTGTATGTCCCAAAGACTAGGGAAGTGACCTTAAAATAATTTTAAAAAAGAGTGTTTTGATTGAGGAATTTTGAGCATCTTCATTATGAGTGTGAATAAAAAGTATAAGACCCATGTAGAATAACTATAAGTTAAGGTGAATCCAAGAACTTTGCTAATAAAATGAATTCACTCTTACGCTTAATAGAAGACTTGTTCGACCAGTAGTATTAACTAAGTCTGGTAAATTTATACTGCTGGTGCAAGTGTTAATACTGCTATCAAACCAGTTAATACTGCTGGCTCAAAATCAACTATGAATTATCCTAGAAAAATATCAAATGCTTACAAAAAGGGATATTCACAAGTTACAACAAGCATTTATCAAGTATTCAGCAAACCATAATTAGTATTTTTAAATAAAAGGTTAATACGTCAGGTAAAAGATACTGCAAACGCTAGGGATAGAGCAGTATAAATAAAAACAAGGAAAAGGGTTTAAATGCTGTTAAATCTCAGCATGCTGGGTTTGGAAAGCCAAAAACAGTAGTGCATCAAATACTTTCAAGAAATATTCTTACATTGATGCACGAGGCAGATCCAAGTCTATAATGGCTTGGATCCCCAAAAGAGTCCAATTCTCTTATTTTATGTGCAGGGCAACCCACAGTAGAAAGAGTACAAGGAAAAAGGAGTTATTGAGAGTGGTTGCTCAAGGCACATGACTGGAAACAAATGCTATCTTACTAAGTATGAAGATTATGATGGTGGATTTGTTTCCTTTGGAGATGGTAAAGGTAGAATTTTTGGAAAAAGGTAAAATCAAAACAGGAACATTGGATTTTGATAATGTGTACTTTTATAAGGAGCTTAAGTATAACCTGTTCAGCAGTGTTTAGTGTGTCACAAATTTGTGACAAAAAGAATAATGTTCTTTTTACTGACACTGAATGTCTTGTATTATCTTCTGACTTTAAGCTACTTGATGAAAGTCAAGTCTTGCTGAGAGTTCCAAGAAAGGATAACATTTACAGCGTTGACCTAAAGAGTGTTGTTCCCACTAAAGATTTAACTTTTCTCTTTGCTAAGGCCACAATTGATGAATCTAATTTATGTCACAGGAGGCTTGGGCACATTAACTTCAAAAATATTAACAAACTGGTTAAGGGAAACCTTATAAGAGGTTTACCCTTAAAGATTTTTGTAAATGATCATTCTTGTGTTGCTTGTTAGAAAGGAAAGCAACACAAAGCCTCCTGTAAGGCCAAACTTATAAACTCAATCAGCAAACCCTTACATATGCTTCATATGGACCTATTTGGTCTTATAAATGTTAAGAGTTTAATGAAAAAGTCTTATTGCCTAGTTGTCATTGATGACTTTAGTAGATTTTCTTGGGTATTCTTTTTGGCCACTAAGAATAAAACTAGTGGGATATTAAAGACCTTCATAACTGAAATAGAAAATCAACTAGACTATAAAGTAAAAGTTATCAGAAGTGACAATGGAACTGAGTTCAAAAATAGTGTAATGAATCAGTTCTGTGAAATGAAGGGTATTAAGAGGGAATTCAATGTTGCTAAGACTCCTCAACAGAATGGTGTTGCTGAGGGGAGGAATAGAACACTGATAGAGGCTACAAGAACTATGTTAGTTGACTCTAAGTTGCCAACCACCTTTTGGGCTAAAGCAGTTAATACTGCTTGCTATGTGCTGAATAGGGTCTTAGTCATTAAGCCTCGTAACAAGACACCTTATGAACTTATTCATGGAAGAACCCTATTGATAGACTTCATGAAACCTTTTAGGTGTCTTGTTACCATCTTAAATACCAAGGATCATCTAGGCAAGTTTGATAGAAAAGCTGATGAGGGATTTTTTGTTGGATACTCTATGGTTAGCAAGGCCATGAGAGTATTTAACAAAAGGATCAGGATAGTTGAAGAGACCTTAAACATTAGATCTCTTGAAAATACACCTAATGTGACATGAAATAGACCATATTGGCTTTTTGATGTTGATTCTTTGACAATATCTATGAACTATGTGCCAGTTGTTGCAGGAAATCAAACTAATGGTATAATAAAATTGTTATAGGTCAAGCTTGAGAAGAAGAATAACCTAAACAAGAATACATCTTAATAATCTATTGCATAATGATCCATTAATTCTCTATATCCTTAAGGTCAGTGATGAAGATGTGCTGAAGAGAAGGCCTACTAAATGGATAAAAGTGGGAGCTTCTGATAAAGGTGGGAATGGGATGTAAGCCACAAGAAGTGAGTTTGAAGGCTTCTTCAACAAGGAAATAGCAGACAAAAATCCATAACTGTACTACTAGTATTATTACCTGTTAGTACACTTGTTAGTTACTGCTGGACCATCTTGTATGATGATGATACATCATCTATAGTAATACTGCTGATGCTTTTAATGCTTTGAGGAATAATTTATTTGAAAGATTTTTCTTTTAAAATGCATTTACACTTCACCTATGTCAAATTGTGACTCCCAATGGATGATACTGATTTTTTTGGTAATTGCTTATGATGATGAAGATTGTGGGATGCAAGGTGACTCATCAATTAGAAACAACACTAATTGTCAGTTCCTATTCCTACAACCAGAATGCCAAAGTCATCCTAAGACCCAGGGGGGGGGGGAATTCATTGGTGACTGTAAATTCAGCTATCAAACAAGGAGACTATGACTATAGATTTATGTTTTGAACATGCTATGGTATGTTACATTAATAAACAGAGGAGAAAAAATCACAAAGATTATCAGAACTGCTTATTTTCCTGTTTTCTCTCTCAAATGGAACCCAAAAAGGTTATTCAAGCTCTGGAAGATCCAAGTTGGATAGAAGCAATGTAACAGGAGCTTCTACAATTTCAACTTCAAAAGGTTTAGACACTGGTTAATCTACCTAATGGCAAAAGGGTCATTGGAACAAAATGGGTCTTTAGAAACAAAAAGGATAAGAGAGGGATGATTGTGAGAAACAACGGATTGATGGTTGACAAGGTTATACCCTAGAAGATGGCATTGTTTTATGATGAGGGTTTTTGCTCTTGTTGATAGATAGAAGCAATCAATGTTATTTTTGGCATATGCATACATGTATGGGGTTTATTTGTAAACCCGATGGACTGTAAGAGTGCTTCGGTTTATGGTACTATTGAAGAGGAGGTTTATGTGTGTTAACCTCCTGGTTTTAAGATCGACAGTTCCCTAACAAAGTGTATAAGGTGGAAAAAGCTTTATATGGTCTTCATCAAGCTCTTAGAGCCTGGTATGAGAACTTGATCTACCTATTTAATATGAAAAATGGATTTAGGAAGAGCATATAGATAAGACTTTTTGGTCAACAAAAGACAAAGGTGATATCTTATTGTATAGGTTGTTAGGTCACATTTTAATCTTGAATCACTTTATTGAACATGTATGCTTAGAGAGAATAGTAGGGAAGGGCAAGTAATTTGATTCAAAAATGATATTAAAGGGAGGGATAATGGAAGAGTTGTTACAAAGTGGATCACTCCTCTTAATGAAGATTAGAGGGTATTTATAGGTGATGGAGGGGCTTGCTTCCCTTCCTTATTTTCCTACTTGTCCCCACCATCTGTCACCTGACTTTGGTAATTCTTGCTATTTTATTCTTTTAGCATAATATACCTTTATTACAAACTTCTTTTGACATTATCAAAAGAAATACTAATGACTTAAATAATACAAAATCACATAATCAACACTTTTAATGATCCTAACAATCTTCCCCTAAGGGTCGATTATTCTGGGCGTTCTCTTCTTGATCCAAGTGGTCTTCCATTCACGAACATCTCCTATCTTCTCAATATGCCTTTGATGCTTCATATATTTCTTCAATCTATTTCTTAAAACAAATTCAAGTATTTGTTCATCTTTTGGGGAGATTTTTGTACGTATCCATTACATGACTACTTTATTTATAAATATTCGAAACTTTTAAGACTTTATTGAACGTATGCTTACACAAAATAAACTTATGGATTTTGAATGTCTCATCACCCGTTTATCTTTTTACTTTCTTGTAAATAATTCAAGCCACTGGCTCATAGATGTATGGGAGGAATCATTTCATTCTCTTTCATTTCCTAGAGGAAAGCTTATAGTTGGTGTGTGAGATTAACTTCTAGTTGATAGCTTTCAATTCCAAGTTGGAAGTCATGCACTCTTTCCTTATCACTGAACTTTTATTGAAGACTAATAATAGACCATAACAATACGCGTATTTGCAATAATTCCGATACTTGTCATTCATAATATACAAGTATATGTCCTTAAATATTGTTCTGGTTAAGTTTCTTGTAATCAGGTCTCGGAATGATACAATGCAATCTTAGATGCTTCTGCAACCAATCTCTATGATAAACTTGTGTCATGACCTATTCCCTATATGTCTTTTGACTGAACTATTTTTTGAGTTTGAATAAAATCTCTCTTTTGATTTTCCAAGATCTTCTGTTTCCTTATGTAGCAAGATCTTCGCCTGGGATTCTTCCAATGTTTCAACACCTTATCGAGCATAGGAAAAATTGAATTTCTTTACTTTTTATTCTCACCAACTTGGAAGTTCGTTCGTCAATATCATCATCAGTTGAAGATAATTGCTGGAAAACATTAAAGGTACATTATCTATCCTTCTTGTTCTAAATTCTTCCATTTCTTCAATTACAAAAGGTCTTGGTTTTAATCAGAGATAATGCTGGTGCATCAGGATCTTTTTGACAGCATATGAACTTAATGGTGAGGTCTTTGGGGATGTGGAGAGATATTATGGATTTCTTTTTCTACTTTCCCAATCAATGTCACTCTTCAAGAAATTCTTCATTGGTTAATGTGATATGATGATCTCTCCTTAAAGTACATCTATGTCTCAATATCTCTTCAGCCATCTTTCTCAGCTTTGCTTCGTCAATTGTCAGCGATATCTTCTTCCATAATGCTCCTTGAGATGCTTGCTTTGATGGGTATTTCATCATCATCTGAGCATAAGAGTCAGTCCAAAAAATCAAAATTATCATCTTGTTCTTGATTACCTGAGGTTGATGGAGCTAGTTCCTCTTGTAAATCTTGTCTAGACGATGACTCTCCAGATACATAAGCTTCATACTCTGAGGTCTTCTGCCGCTTTGCACTATTCTCCCCCTCAGGATGAGCTTATCATAAGGGTCTATCCCTGACTCTCTTGGGATTTAAGCGATCGCTAGGAGTTCTACATGCAGTTTGTAGTACCGTATTTCTTTTAAACTTCATCTGGAGAGCCAACCATATTGCTATGTCATGTTGTTTCAATTGAGGATCAGCTTTCATAGCAAGATACAGTTGATATTGTTGATCTGGATGAGGATGTATGTATATTGCAGCGAATAACATGAAAGAATATGTCCAGACATATATCTAAGTAATGGATGCATCAACTCTTGTGAAGGAATGACATTGGCAATTGCGTTCTCAATTTGTGTCGTGATTTGAGCTAAATTATTTCCACGCTCCTGCAGTTTAGCTTTAGCAATTAATCTTTCGTCTCTTCTTGAGCCTTTTGCTCTCTTAGAATCCAAACCCTTCTGCCATCATAACATACTTGCTCCATTATGTATATGTCTACCATAGTGGGTAATGTCTCATCCATTACTTCATGAAGGACTTATCTGCAGTGTATCAAATGACTTTCTTGTCATGAACCTCGCCTGTTGATGTGCATACAAGTAACCATAAGTCCTTGTAACTCGTGAAAGAGATCTTGTAGCTTTATGAAGAGAGTTAGGTTTTGTATCATTGATCAATGATAGAAGTGATTCGTTTTAGCTGCTACGTCCTTTGTGAGGTGGACTGATGATGACCTGTCTGTTATGAGGAGTATCCGTCAATTCCTGGAGTTTCATCAGTACTCCCTTAAGATACAAGATTAGAATTAACATCCGTAGGAGATCTAATTGGTGTGGGGATTGGTGAATTCCTAGTCTCCTCTACAAGTTTCCATTTCTCTATTATCATTTAATTCATATACTCATCAGTTATTTCTTCTTCGTCCATCTATTTCATTCACTGGTATAACAACTGTAGTATTCTCCATCAACTGGACAGTCTTCTTAGTAATCTCTACCTCCTTAATCTTTGTTTTCTCCACCTCCTTTATCTTAGTATTTCTCTCCTATGGGACTTTCCTTATTAATGCGACTCTTATCCTACTAGCTTTGTCGGGAGATATTTGGTTTCATCATTCCTAGGATTGTACTTTCTTCTTTTGATTCTCGTGTCATCCACCATCTTTTCACTATTTCCTTTAGATGCCTAGTGTCTTTCATCAGTGCACATTTTTCGTCTTGCTTCGCGCCTCATGACTTTTTATGTCTCTGCAATGACGAACTGGTAAACTTTCTATTGTATTATTCATCTGTATCGGCTTTTTCTTCTCTGCGTGGTCTGGAGCTGGTGGGGGTTGTTATGAGTGTGGTGGTGATGATGTGTAGTTGCTTGTGTTGTGGTGGGTACTCCTTGTGGGTTTTATGTTTGTGTCGAGTGTTTGGTGTTTGTGTCGGTTGTAATTGACCCATCCACATACAACCAAAGCTCCCCACACATAAATATCCCCACTATATATATACACTCCCACTCATACACCACCTAACACACTCCTCCTCCTCTATACACCCACCACCAAAAAAATACACAAACACACTAGCTCCTCCCACAACCCCCCCCCCCACCCCCCCCCCCCCCCCCCGCCTCCCCCCCCCCCCCAATCTCCTTCGCTCGCGCTCTCCTCACATAGATGGATCATTAGTTGATCGACTTGGAGCACTTGAATCTGCGACTTCCTTATCAGGGTTAGGTAACCTAGGGGTGCTAGTCTGTCCTATAGCGTTCTGTGGGTTAGAACTCAGGCGGCTGTGATGAGGTCAGAGGAACATCTATCCCAAAACCTCTGCCTCACATCCGATAATGCTCCGTTTGCTTCATCTTATCAGTGATTCATCCAAGCAGGTATCTGTATTCCAACTTTGTTTTGTTTCTTCCTGGTTAAAAATATTCGTCATGATTGTTAATCTTGACGTTGTGTACACTCTCGTGCACGTCTTAAGATGTCTGGAAAGATAGTCATGTAGTTATGACAATGATCTTTGTAAAATCTTAGATATGGAACTCGAAGTAGGGGATGATTGAATAGCGAATAGTAGAGGCTTCCACTATTGTTAACTCCGCATAACTCCACTCATGATAATGTTATTGACAAAGTAATACAACATTTTTCAGTATATGCAACGGCGCGTTCGGTCCCATCTAGTGACACCTGTTGTTAAGCCATTTGGTGAATATTTTGCAATAACGTTTGCCATTGGATACACGTAAGAACAGGTTGTCTTGAACTTTTCGATTTATTGTCTTTAACTACCATTGTAAATCCAAATACTTTTATTGTAGAAATGGAACCATGTCAAAAAATGATGGTGGTGGCATGAATGAATTATGATTGTTGGCAGTTGCTTGTGGAAGATGAAAGATTTTTCTGAAGTCATCCAGTGTAAGAGTGAGTTCTTTCTTGTCCAGCATAAACCTGAGCCGTTTACTCTTGATACGTACTTCCTTCAAAGTATGCCAGAACCGTGCCATATAAATCCATGGAATGGATGAAGAAGCTGCAATGTTGAATCGTAATGGATGATTCTTGATGATATTCGTCAGAATTTTACTTTCTAGCGGACATTGGACATGATCAAGATCAACTTTCTTGTTAGCAAGAGAATTCTCTTTGTCGGAGGACAAGTTTATCTGGTTGAATCATCAGCTGCATGTTGTTGTTGTGCCCATGATGATTACGGATGAATACAATTGATGGATATTAGGATAACAAAGCAAATTTCATTTGACTTTTGTCTCTTTCCACTTTGTCTGTTTTATATGTTCTGACAATTCTTTTTGACATATTTTTATTAGTTTCATTTCCCATGTGCTCGTTCTTGCTTTTTCTAGCCACTTGCCATACGCTTTATTATATTGAATTACCTAATTTTGTGTTTTAGTTCAGGCAATTCTTTGAACACATTTTTGATTGCTTTTATCGCTGTATGGATTTTAGCTCTCTATCTTCTGTTTTTAGAATATCCTCATTAGAAATTCTTTTGTGACATGTTATTCTTTCAAGAATGATGAAAATTTCTCTTTTGATTTAAAATCAAGGACTCTTTTATAAAAAAAAATAAAGTCCATATCATTCAAACTTCTTAAAATTGTTTTGTTGAAAGGTCTCATTTTGTTACATTAACAGTTTTGAGAAACTTTTTATAGATATCTTTTGACAAAAACTTTCTTTATAATATAACATAGAATACATAGTAATCTCTATTCCTCAACTGGACATGGACTCTTATTTACGCTCTCCTCATTTTATTCATTGGCAGAAACGGCCGAACAGGACATGACTTAGTCACTTAACAATTGTGATTTGGAATTATCAGATTCAAGTATTAAAAATTTTCTATCACTTTTTTATTTCTCAATATTTTGATTCTTATGGACACTTAGTCACTCACTCCTCATTCTGTTCATTGCCAGAAACAAGCCTAAACGGCATGACCTTAGTCCCTTAAAAACATTACGCATAGATCAGTTTCTGATCTTCCAAAGCTTAGGAATTCATTAAAAACTTGATTTTTGCCAAAAATTATTTAACGTTTTCACCAACAATGAGAAAACTGATCTTTTGTACCACAGACATTCAAACATTAAACATCATAAACATTAGTCGTCAAAATTATTTCTTTCTGAACACAACTTCACATATACACAAATTAAATTTTCACTGAATTTTGACTTTTGACCATTACCGAGTTTGACCTTTTGACTCTTCTGAGTTTGATTGCTTGACCCTTCCAAGTTTCTCAAACAAGATAAACACTTATTCCTTTTACTTTATGAAAAAATAAACTCGATTTGTATGTTTATTTTTCCATTTTTCATACTCCAAACAATCAAATTGGATATTTTCTCAAACTCGATAAACACCATACATTTCCGAGTTTCAATTTCAGTTACTAATTAACGATCCTATGTATTTTTACACTTATTTACACATACCCATTGCTTATTATCATCCTTGATTACAATTATTTTCACAAACACCATAAAAACATAAAAAACACAAACTCGATAAACATTAATATTACTGAGTTTAAACTCGATAGCGCAAAACAATCAATATCAATTGTGTAATGCTTATATCACTACGTTTGAGAAAGAAAAATAATCGAAAAGTTGTAATTGAACTCAAAAAGATTGGAATGAATTTCTTCTCAAACTCGGTAAATGGATTCGGTAATTGAAAAAATGAAACTCGAAAACGACATCCCTTTTTATAACCTCCGAAAATATTTTTGAAAATTGACACTTTTAGCCCCTGGTACTTATATTTTTCCAATTTGACCATGTTTCTTTGAAATTTGGTATGAATTTTCAAAAACTCCCCCTTGAATCTATGAATCATTTTCAAAAATTCCCCCTAGAAATCAAATCATGTATAAGTACTTAATCGAAATGAAGCGATGCTTAATAAACTCCCCTTTGAAACTCTAAACATTTTCAATTGTCAGTATTTGTGAGAGTTCATTATTTTTTTTTTATTTCCAAAAAGATGTAGTGTGCGAATGGAATAATTTTTATGAAACATCCCCCTTTAATCATGATTCCGTATTCAATTTGAAAGCTTTTATAAAAACTTGGTTTCATTTGAAACTTAAGCATGGTGATCTTTTTAAAATTTTTATTTTTTTTATATTTTTTAATATGAAAAATATGTCAAATCTTTTTGGTAATTTGAAAATTTTCAATTTTTTCTTTTGTTTTTGAAAAAATTTATTTACATATTTTTTATATATGAGCTTTTCAAAAAGATAACTTTGTCAGGCTTTCCAACTGAGTTGGGTGTCATTTACATCTTCAATCGACCAAATACGGATGAAACTAAATTCTCAAAGCGTTCTTTTGGAAGCGCCTTAGTAAATAGATCCGCAAGTTGGTTTCTGTCCCGTCAAAGTGAAATTTCCAATAGTTACCCTCTCAACATGTTTTTTTAATAAAATGATACCGGATGTAAATGTGCTTTCGCGTCTATAGAATGTTGGACCGGATTGCATGAAATAACAATGGCACTCTTAGAGTCACAGTACATCGGAATCCGATTGTATTTATATTCATAGTCAAGCAGTTGAGTACGCATCCAAATGTGCACAGCATGCAGACAAGGAAAGCATATTCAGCTCTTTTTTTTTAAAAGCATGTGGACATCGCTAGTACTAATCTTGTTTCTTTGAACTCCAACTCACGAGCTTTCCACCTAGAAATTGCAATCCTCTTGATGTACTCTTACAATCATCTTTACATCCTGCATGGTCCGCATCTGAATAGGCAATTAGTTCAAATCCAGAATCCTTCGGATACCATAGGCCCATGTTATAGGACTATCTCAGGTACCGAAAGATCTGTTTAACCTCTTTGAGGTGTTTGACCGTAGGACGTGCTTGATATCGAGCACATACAAATGTTAGCAATGCAATGTTGGTCGACTGGCTGTTAGGTACATTAAGCCTCTATCATACATGATATGTCGTTTGGATCAGTAGGAGTGACTTGTAATCAGCATCCAGACTCTCTGTTGCCATGGTGTACTCATAGAAACACACTCATCCAGTACCTTGTTTCTTACAATTCAATTGCGTATTGTGACTCGACCTATGAATATGCCAGGGAGATGATCGAAATGAAGTCCAAGAAAGAACTTTAGTGCCACATCATCGCACTTTCAAAAATTATTTTTTTATTAGATTTGCATTTGCAAAACGTTTTGAAAAATCTGGATTTGTAGATCCAAAAATAATGTCATCAACATATACTTGAACAAGTAATATGTCTCCCCCGTGACGTCGTGTGAACAAAGTCGGGTCAATAATACCTTTAGTGAACCCATGTTCAATTAGAAAAGAAGACAATTTGTCATACCATGCACGAGGTGCTTGCTTAAGACCGTATAGAGCTTTTTTCAACCTGTAGACGTGATCTGGAAATTCTGGATCAATAAACCCTTCAGGTTGGCTGACATAGACTTCTTCTTTCAAAGGACCATTGAGAAAAGCCGTTTTGACATCCATTTGAAAGATAGTGATATTCTTATGAGCAGCATAAGCAATAAACATCCGAACAGCCTCAAGACGAGCAACAGGAGCAAATGACTCTTCAAAATCAATGCCTTCTTCCTGCTTATATCCTTTAGCCACAAGACGAGTTTTGTTCCGAACCACAATATTTTCAGCATCACACTTATTCTTCCAAAGCCATTTGAGAGCAATAATATTCTTTCCTTCTGGTCGTGGAACGAGTTCCCAAACTTGAAGTCTCTCAAATTGATTCAACTCATCTTGCATAGACTTAATCCAACTGTGGTCTGCCATTGCTTCTTTGATATTCTTTGGTTCAATAGTACTAACGGTTAATGCATACATGCATACTTTAGAATCTGTATGTAACCGTTGACGAGTCATGACAGGTTTGGATGGGTCACCAATAACTTGGTCTAGAGGATGATCTTTTGTCCAAATGTGAGTTGAGGGTTGTACTTGATGGAAATTCTGCACATTTGATGGTTCTAGAGCCGTTGTAGATGACTCAATTTCCTCACGACTTGGAGGATTATATGGAACAAACTGTGCATTACCATCAAAATCAGCAGAATCTTCTTGATTAAATTCATCAGCCTCGGTCAAAGAGATTGGAGAAGTTTGTTCGTCAGATGTAGTGACAACAGGAGGAGCCTTATGTGGTTCAACAAAGATTGAAGATATGGAAGATGAATCTTCATGAACTTGAGTCGGTTGTGCAGCGGAATTGATGGTTGTATCAGAACATTAAACGTAAACTTTTTACATCAACAAAACCCAAATTATATGAATGTAATAAACATATAAAAATGAATGTGTAAGCCTTCAACATATGTACAGAAAGGTGTACAATACCCCATATTTGAAATCAAATTTTCCCTCCAAGTCCATGTTAAAAGACTCCTTAAAGCTCAATGTACAAGTCAAAATAACCTAAAAACCGTAAATTAGGTCAATATAGATTCACCTAAACCATGTAAGAAACTTAACACCGACTATAGCACAAGGAACAAACTACATAAATAACATGACTCCTAAACCCAATCAAGACCCTAAACTTAACGGCTAATCCCCGAGTTTTTTATAAAACACTAAACCCATAAAAACAAAACCCTAAACTCTAATTTTCACTTCAAACTAAAACCAAACCTATAACCAAAACTAAGCCCAAAACCTAAAATCCAACCCATAAATCCTTAAACCAAACACTAATACTAAACATTATACTATCCCTAAACGCAAACCCAAAAAGAAATTAAAAGCCCCGTAACCCTAACCCGAAATAAATATGAAACCAGTGCACCCTTTTCTTTTCTTTTTTGACCGCATTATTATAAGCACCCACGCACCTCCAAGCAACCTCATGACAATCACCAAGCACAGCAACCAAGTATCTAACAAGCACCTCCCATACAACCTCCTTGTAAGCTACTTTTAGTCCAAAAACCCTCCTTGTCATCCTTGTGTTTTAGCCGTAAACCCTTTCCACCACTATACACCATTTCATGTCTAGTTCCTAGCCTTCCAAAGTCACCATATATCATCCCTTTAGTCCATCCCCTTCTACCTAGACACTAATCAAACTTGGAAAGCTTAGGCACAAAGACTTTTCCCAAGCCCTATAAAATAGCCGAAACATACACCTTTTCATTTCATTCCCACAGCATCTCATCTTTTTTTTCAAAAAAAAAACCCTCAAATAGAATTCTAGCCTATCCCATAGCAGCAATATAATACAATAAAGTCCCTAACTCAGAAAAGGAAGCCAAGAAGCAAGAAAAAAACGAGTGCCATGAAGTCGTTACTGACCGTGTACGAACCCAAAACCCCCATTTTGACCCATTTGTAGCTCAAAGTAAGCTAAGATCTTGTTCCATAAGAAAATATCCTATAAAATTAATGTTCATAATAATCTTAAGGATCATGTATGAACCTTGTTTGAAGCTTGTTGTATCCTTTAACCACGTGTTTTTTGATAAAAACCCATAAATAACCCATTTTGATTTTCAACTAACTATCCTTTTTCTAAACTTTACGTTATGTAAAAACATCTTAATAATAGCTTATAACTAATATGAACTATAAAATAGCCAGCAAATGACATTTGGAAACTTAAAATAACCTTGCATTGGGATATTTTTGGACTATTGTTTTTGCAAAAGTTCAATGCAATAGGGATATATCTCATAACTTTCTAAAATTTTATAACTAAAGGGTCTGAAAATGTCTTTACTTAAAGTTACAACTATTCAAGGACCTATTTTTGCCAAAGTTTCAAAGTTAAATGTAATATACCATACATTTTTTATATAAATGACTAAACTTGTAAAAGTTTTTAAACCAAGGGTATAAATTGCCATTTTTGTAAACTTAAAAAAATATTATATTTTATATATTAATTTATAAAGAATAAATATAATAAATTTATACTAGCTTTTGAAGAAACTTAAAACTAAAATGTATCACATTATTTACTAGGGAGCTTTCATGTAAGGGGGGGGATTCATTTGGTAAAAGACTTTTTGACTGAGTTTTGCTAAAGATTTAATGGATTTAAAGTTTTTCCTGGCTCCTCCAAATGTTTACTACATACCTCTGAATTTATGATAGGCCTGAACAATGATAACAATACTTACATATTAAACCCAATCAAAATGAAATATTTCATTTATGGACATAAAACATAATCCCATCAAACTAAAAAGTAAACTTGACATATTACCCCCCCAGGATGTGTGAACGAAGCCGATACTGTTTCATTTCATATACTTTTCCATCAATCAGATTTTTCCCTGTACTATAAGGTGAGTTCATAAAAGCCTCGCATTCAAATCTTTATACTGTTGTTATAAACCCCGCGAGGGGGATACATGCTATAAATCATGAATGCAAGTATTTTTCTGTATGTTATCCTGCTACATTATTGCCTAAGTCCTTACTTTTATCGTCCCTATTATCATGAACCGTTAATTACTCGTCGGGGTAAGCGCGAATGCTATGAATATATCTATTTGGGACTGGACTCCCCGTTGGTGTACTTATACTATCATAACAAATTAGCACACATCTAAAATAACTTTACAAGGTAGTTTTTGGCAAAGATTAACCCATTGGGGCAAGTTTAAATTGTGGTTATTGATAAACCCTAAGGCTTTTGATTTTCATGAGCTAAGTGGCCAATAATATTTTTTTCCTAATAATAATTGTAAACAGTGCATACAATTATTACAAACTATGGGTGTATAACAACGTAACCTACTATTGAACTTGTATTCAAACTACTTTACTTAAACCTATGAATTTTACTCAACCTTTGTGTTGACTTTCTAGCATGCTTATCTCAGGTAATTGAGCAACTTAAGGCACGGAGTGGCATGGACTTGAAGATGGCTAAACTTTTTATAACAGTCAATAGTATATGTTATCATGTAATTTTTAGACCTCACTTTTTTGTAAAAAACTCTGATGAATAAATGAATGATAACTAAATTTTCCAAAAACATCTCTTTACGATTCCGTTTTATTCATGATTATGACTTTTAATACTATGAAGATAAATACCCCCAGAATAGGTATTTTCCTGCTATATAGTTTTAAAAAATAGGGGGTTATATATTTGGTAATCATCGAGCCAGGTTATAAGAGAAATAAGTTTGAAACCTTAACCTATAACTACTTTTTTCTTTTTTCTAGCCAAGAAAGTCCTTCGTGCCACTACAATTTTTCGAATAGTACTGTAATGATACATAACTATTATTACCTATGTTATATAAAATAACTTAAATGTTATTTACCCCTGGATTAATTAAATAGAACGATTCTTCTCCCAACCATCCTTACTTTTAGGTATTCGAAATTGCTTTTTTCCTCCAACTTTCCAGAGTTTTATCTCGGTTTCTCCGGAACTATTCCCAGCTTCACCGGGAAAAATTTATTCTAGCTCTTCTAACTCATTTGGTTTAGTTTCAATAGCTTCACCAACTCTTTCGCTCTTTCATGATGATCCATACATGAAAGTTAAGTAAGGCATTCTATGCTGAAAAAATCCACCTAATCCCACATTCCTAATTATCCAACATCAATCATAATGCTTAATTCCCAAGAATTCTTTCTTCTTGAAGGAACACACTTACCCACCCAAAGAAACGATGGAGGATGTTGAACAATCATACCTCATCTACTTCTGCTTACCTCAAGAACTTTTGAATAGAGAAAGCTCTCGTAAGACAAGTCTGGAACGTCACGAGGAGCAAATTGAGGAAATCTTGAATCATCTAGATGACTTTCTCTTCACCAATTAATACATAGAAGACAAAAATCGAAGGGACTCAGGAAAAGGTCGGTGATTATCCAACAAGACTTTGACAATCTAGAAGCAGAACTCCAATAAACTCGTAGCTAATATTCTAAACTTCAGAAGAAGCAGATGGGAAATAACCACAAAAATTTCTCTGCTCGCTTCAAATTACTGGATCTAGAACACATCCATCAACGTAATAATCCATGTTTTCGTCATCAAAAAGAATAAGTAAAGGTCATTTGAAATGCAATCAATGAACTCTAGAATCAAGCCCAATGAAGGCCATCAACAAATAGATTAGATCTGAGTCTAACTACTTTTATTAGAACCTAGCCACGTGCTGTGTGGTATATAAATAAAAAAACACTTGTCAATTCTTGACAATAACACATACAAAGCAAGAATGTTCAAGAATATGAATACAATGGCAAACCCGTTATAAATACCTTGTTGTTTCATAATATCGACGTTATCTCTCGTGCATTAACATCTCCGTCATCATCAATATGAATCAATACCTTGACATCTAAAATTAAATCATAGAATACTACTTGATATGAATAATTTATGAATTTTCGATAAACACTAAAGTGAACAATGTTAATTTTACACTTTAATCACTTAATACTTGTGATATCATTCTTATTTTACGTGTTGTCCTTATGTTGATTGAATACCTCCCAAAAGGACGTCCAACATCTGATCACCGGCTATGACTCAAGCACGCCATTAAAGAACCAAGTTGCTAGACAGAGTCAACTGTGGCTCTGGAGAGCAAAGCGCAACAATGGCAGGTACTAATTAAATCCCAACAGGAACCACCAGACCCTATTGGAACTCCTGTAGCAAAAATATAGAAACTACAACAAAGAATTACATAAGCAGTTCAATCCTTTCTAATTCAAATGGTACGTGAAGGACAGTTGGCCTCATCAGTTGGTTTTGAACGAACCGAATCAGGATTCTCATCGAAGCAAATTTCCCAAGGAAAAACAAAGGTAACATATGCAACTGGTTCCCTTACTTAATGAAGGCCGTTGTCCTAAGTGATAATTGGCATACGCCCAACCTATGGGAGTAGATCAAGGAAATCAAATCACCTAGACTAAGTGAAAGAGGCTCTTGACAAACATAGGTTGGGCGTATGCATTCCACCAGGACAAGTCATCATCAGTAAGGGTACTAAGTACAAATGTTTACTTTGTTTTCCTTGGCACATTTGCTTCGAGAGAATACTGATTCAATTCGTTCAAACCAGCGGATGAGGCCAACTGCTCCTTTCGTACCATTGAAGTAGAAAGGATGATAGCTTATGAATTCTTTGTAGTTTCCGTTTTTGGTACAGGAGTTCCATTAGGTCTGATGTTCCTGTTAGGATTACTAGTACCTGCCATTGTTGCAGCTTGTGCTTCCGAGCCGCAGTGACACTGTCAGTAACTAGTTTCTTAATGGCAGCTTGAGTCATAGCCGATGCTTCAGATGTTGATGTCCTTTTAGGAGGCATTCTATCAACATAAGACAACACATAATAAGAATGATATCACAAGTCTTAAAGTGATTAAAGTGTAAAAATAAACATTGTCATAATAGTAATATCGAAATCATAAATAATTCATATCAAATAATTATCTAAAATTTATTTAAAGTCAGGTATGATTCATAAAGATGATACGGAGATGAATGATGCAAGGAGAGATAATCGTATAAATTATGAAACAACAAGGTTTAAAACGTGTATTTGCCATTGTAATTATATCATGGAAACAACCTTGGCCTTTGAACTTGTACGATAGTTGAAGAATTGACAAGTTTTTTATTTTATACCACACATCCCGGTGGCCTAGGTTTCAAATAAAAAGCGATAACTAAGATCTAATCTAATAGTCTGATGGTCCCCCTTCTGTGCTGATCTTGAGTTCATTGATGGCATTCAGAAGACTTTCCTTATCTTCTTGATGACGAATCTGGATATCGTTTTGATGAAGTGTTCATAGATCATTAATTCCTGAGATCCAATAAATTTTATGGTTATTTCCCATCTGCTTCTTCTGAAGTTTAGAAATTTGAGCACGATGTTTATTGAGTTCAGCTTCTAGATTGTCAAAGTCTTTGTTGGATAATCACCCGACCTTTTCTGAGGTCCTTTGATTTTGGGTCTTCTATGTATTCAATACGGTTCGAGAAAGAGTTCATCTAGATGAATCAAATTTCTCATTTCTCCTCGTGACGTTTCCAGACTTATCTTAGTCCTTGAGGTAGGGCTAGAAGTATAAGAGATGAGTTTGATCATAACCACCCGTTTTCCTTTGGTGGTAAGTAGTTATTCTCAGTAAGAAAGATTCTTGAAGGGGGGGGAATTCAAAGCATTGATGATTAGAGGTAGTAGATGGAGGTTGGGGAAAGGTAATATTTTCAGCATAGAATAGGTTTTTGTCATAAACTTTCCATGTTAGGGATCATCATGAAAGAGCAAAAGAGTTGGTATAGCTATAAAACTAACCAAAAGAGTTAGAAGAGCAAGAAATAAGTTTTTTCCCGGTGGCAAGTACATAGTCCAGAAAGCCCGAGATATAATCTAGAAAGTTGGAGGAAAAAGCATCCTTAATACCGGAAGTAAGATGGTTGGGAGAAGACATCGTTCTGTTAATAAACCCAGCGTAATAACATAAGATATTTATATAATATATAATAGTATGTTTATCTTTACATACTAATTTCGGAAAATGGTATGGCACGGAGATTTTTCCTTTGGCTAGAAAAAGAAAAGTTAGTTATAGTTACAGGTTTCAGCCTTTGTTTTCTATAACCGTGGCTCTTGATACCAATCTATAACATCCCCATTTTTACACATATAGCAGCGTAAGCTAATCTGGGGGTATTATTTCATAGTACAACAATCATAATCATAGAAAACGAATCGTAAAGAGACATTTTTGGAAAATTTAAGTTTTATCATTCATTTATTCCAACATGAGTTTTTTTACAAAAATATGGTCTAAAAAATCCTACAAGAAAACATAAATTAAAAATGATACCAGTTAAGACCCATCCTTTTAAGTCCTGTGCCACTCCGTGCCCTAAAGTTTGCTCAATTACCTAATATTAAAGCATGCTAGAAAGTCAACATAAAGGTGGATTGAAAATTCATAGGTGTTAAAGTAAAGTAGTTTGAATACAAGATCCAATAGTGGGATTACGTGTTAGACACCCCATATTTGTTAATAATTCCAATGCATGTACAAATTATCATAGAAAACAATAAATCATTGTCCTAAGCTTCATGACACCGAAGCCTTAGGTTAAACCATAACCACAAATTAAATTGCCCCAAACGGGTTAGCTTTTGCCAAAACACCCTGTAAATGTGTATTCAAATGTGTTGCTATTGGTTACCGACAATATGAATATCACGTGGAGTCCCAATCCAAAATATCACTATTCATAGCATTTCTCAACATACCTCCGGTGAGTAGATTTAACGTTTCATGAAAGTGGGGACTTAAATTGTCAAAAGTAAGGTGACCTTAGGCAATGAATGTAAATAGGATAACATAACAGAAAAAATACTTTGCAATCATGGTTTGATTAATTAGCATATTATCCCCCCCCCCCCCACCCCCCTTTTTTTATCCCACCCCCGCGGGTTTATAAAACATTAAAAATTGAATACGAGGCTAATAAACTTACCTTAAATAGACAGGGAAATCTGATTGATTGGCAAAAGTATATAAAATAGAAAGTAACGGCTTTCGACACCACAACCTGGTAATATGTCAATGTCTTAGTTTGATTGGATATGATTTTATGTCATATGAAATATCATTTTGATTGGATTTATTATGGAAGTATTTGTATCCATTGTCAGATCCACCATAATCAGAGATTCATGTTAGTAAACATTTTTGGAGGAGCCAGGAAAACTTTAAAATCATAAATCTAGCAAACCTCGTCATAACTATACCCAAAATGAAACCCCATAACAGAAGCTCCCTAGTAATGTGATACAATTTATATTTTTAAGTTTTTCCTTCAAAATCTAGAATAATTACATATAAATATTTTTTAAAATTACAAATATTAAATACTAAAATTTTTCATAAGTTTGCAAAATTGGCAATAATACCATATTGGTGTTTTATAAACTTTTTACAATTTTAGTCCTGTTTATAAAAAAAAAAAAGTATGGTATAAGTTTAACATTTTACCCTTTGAAACTTGGCAAAATAGGTCCTTTTAGTTATAACTTTAATAAATTGACATTTTATTCAGCTCCTTTAGTTTATAAATTTTCAAAAGTTTAATATATATACCCCAATGCATGGAAAATTTTGCAAAACAAGTCCAACAAGCCATGCAAGGTTATTTTAAGATTCCAAATGATCATAGCAGGTTAACAGCTTATTATAATAAGCAAAAATAAGAAGTTTTAACATAACGAAAGTTTAGAAAAAGGATTTGTTCACTAAAACATCAAAACGGGTCCGTTTTTAGGGTTTTTATCAAAAACAAAAAAGGGTTTTTGATGATTCAAATCTTCAACAAATAGTTTCATACATGAATCTTAAGAGTATTTTTTATAAATATTATTTGTAGAAAATATAAGCTTAAGTAAACAAGATCCTTATGGCTAACTTGAGATAAATGTGTAGAAATGGGTTTTCGTGTTTCGTACGCCTATAACGACCTTCAAGTCTTTGTTTCTTGCTTCTTGCATCTATTCTAAGCTTTAGGGACTTTCTCTGATCTTCAATTGATGCTATAGATGCTATAATTTCCATTTGAGGGTATTGAGAGAATGTGTGGGATGAAAATGAGAAGGTGTATGTTCAGTTAATTATATGTGCTATGAAAAGCCTTTGTTGCCCAAGATTCCTAGTTTGAATTAGAGTCAAGGCTAGATAGGATGACTAAGGGATTCAAATTATGGAGGTATGTAATGCTAGAAACAACATGAAAGCGTAATGGATGAAAGAAGGGTCACTTCAAAACACAAGGATGACAATTAGTTTTTTGTTCATAAGTAGCGTAGCAAAAGGTGATGGAGGGAAGATTTGTAAGTTCTTTGCTGTGATGAAGTCAAAAAGGAGCTTGAGGTGCTTTGGGTGCTGAGGTGCTTGGATTGCTTAAAAAAAGGTCAAAATTGAAAGAAAATGTAAAGTCGGAGTTCAATTTATTTTGGGTTAGGTTTAGGGCTTTTAATTTTCAAGTTTGGAGTAGGGTTTAGATACGATTTAAGGATTAATGATAATTGTTTAGGATTAATATTATGGCCATAAGATTAAGTGTTAGGGCTTATTTTTTAGGTTTAGGGTTTTAGTTTTTAGTTGAAAGTGAAATTAGGGTTTTCGGTTTTGTTATTAATGGTTTTATTGATGTTTAAAACATGATTAAGGTTAGAGATTAGATAAATTAGGGTTTAGGAGTCATAAATTAAGTACTTTGTACAATTGCCTGAAAGTGGTGTAAAGTTTAAACATGGTTTATGAAGCTTCAATGACCTAAATAGTTTTTTAGGAATTAATTGACTTGATACATTAGGCTTAAATGAGTTATTGTTATACATGAACTTGGAGGGAAAATAAGATTCAAATATGGTGCAATGTACACATGGTACATATGATTTTGAAGGCTTTTACACAGTCCATTTTATATGTATAAACATTACATATAATATAGGGTTTTTGATGTAAATGTTTACCTTTAATGCTTATTTTTGGTATATCCGTTTTTTTGAAAAGTAGACGTTAAATTGGATAATGTAACTTAGTAAAAATGATATTAAGATATATACTTGACATATTAGGATGTTTACATGATGTAAACATAGATATAGATGGCATTGATTAAGGCTTGCGTGAGCACGTTTACTTAAGAAGATGGTAAATAACATAAGTTATTTATATAATAGTATAATAGTTATGTATCTTTACATACTATTCAGGAGATGTAGTGGCACGGAGGACTTTCTTGGATGGAAAAAGAAAAGTAGTTATAGTTAAGGTTTTAACCTTGTTCTCTATAACCGTGGCTCTTGATACCAATCTATAACACCCCCATTTTTGACATATAGCAGCGGAAGCTAATCTGGGGTATTATTTCATAGTACAACAGTCATAATCATAGAAAACGACTCGAAAGAGACGTTTTTAAAAGATAAGTTATCATTCATTATTTCATCAGAGTTTTTACAAACAGAGGTCCCAAAATCTACATGAAAACATAAAGTTTGAATGATAACAGTTTAGCCATCTTCAAGTCCGTGCCACTCCGTGCCATAAGATGTTCAGTTACCTGAGATAAACATGCTAAAAAGGTCAACACAATGGTTGAGTGAAATTCATAGGTTTATAATAAATAGTGTGAATACAAGTCATCATAAGAGTGGGTTACGTTGTTATACACCCATAAGTGTAATAATTGCAATGAGTACAATTATTATAGAAAATAGTATTATTGCGTCTAAGCTCATGGCACTCAAACTGACTAGTGTATATATCAATAATGATATATATAAAGATAATGGCCCCCGTGTAGGTAATTACCATATACCTATGAGTTTCAAATATAGTGCGTTTGGTTACCTATCCGGCTAACATAAACGGGATTCGTCAATCCCAATAGGCCTATTCACAATATTCGCGTTCACTCGCAAGTGATTAATGGTCCATGATGGTGGGGGTCTTTTGGCATAAAGGGACTTAGACAACAGATGCAATAATATATCAGGATAGCATACATTTAGAAAACACTTGTATTCATAGTTTAAAGCATGTATCCCGCTCACGGGTTTATGAAATAGAAGATTTAAAAGTGAGGCTATGAACTCACCTTAACAGTATATGAAAATCTGATTGATGGCAAAAGTATATCAAGTGAAAGTAACAGCTTCGTCACGCAACCTGGGGTAATATGTCAAGTCTTAGTGTGATGTTTATGTTTCAAAACTTCATGATGTTTAACGTATATCTTTGATTTATTGATTTATGGAAATATTGTATCACTGTTCGGGCCATCATAATTCAGAAGTCATGTAGTAAACGTTTGAGGAACCGGGACACTTTAAATTGTAAATCCAACAAACTCGTCAAAACGTATACCCAAATGAAATTCCTTATATGAAGCTCCCTAGTAACGTGATACGATAAGATTTTAAGTTTCTTCAAAAGTTAGTCGATAATAAATTATGTTAAATATATAACGAAATAATGCGTCGATTTATGATTAATAACGATAAATGTGTCAGGTTTTTAATAAAATTGAGTTTTATAATATTAATATATATTTTTATAATTTATATAAAAATATTATACTTTATATTTTTAAGTTTGCAAAATTGGCAATATATACCATTGGTTTATAAACTTTTACAATTTTAGTCCATTATATATAAAGTATATATAATTTAAACCTTTAACTTAAAACTTGGCAAAATAGGTCCTTATAGTTATAACTTTAGAATAATCACATTTTCAGCCCCTTTAGTTATAATTTTCAGGGAAAGTAGATAATACCCATATGCATTAGATAAATTTGCAAAACAAGTCCAAAAAGCATGCAGCTTATGTTTAAGATTTAAATGAATATTTCAGGTTATAGCTTATTAGAAATAAGGCTAAATTAATATGTTCTAAGTAAACAAAAAGTTTAGAAAAATGATTCGTTAGCTAGAAAATCAAAACGGGTCGTTTTTAGGGTTTTAATAAAAAACACATGGGTTTGAGGATTCAAAGCTTCAAACAAGAGTTTATATATGATATTAAGAGTATTATGAACATTCTAATACAGATAATAAGTTTATGGAACAAGATCTTAGGCTAGAAATGGCTTCAAGACTTCGTTTTTCTTGCTTCTTGGCTTCTATTATGAGCTTAGGGACTTCTCTTGATCTTCTATTGCTGCTAGGGAATGGCTAGAACTCCATTTGAGTGTGTGAGATGAGTTTGAGGTGTGAATGAAAGTGTATGTGTATGTATGCCTATATATAGTACTCGAAAACCTTGGTGCCCAAGTTTAGAGCTTGGAGTAGTGGCCAAGGGTCATAGGTAATGACTATTGAAGGCTATAGGATGAGTATTTAGAGCTAGGAACTAGATATGAGAGGTGGAGGGGTGTTTGAAGGCCACGGCTAACCACAAGGGTGATGGAGGTGCTTTCTTTTGCTTGGTGACAAAGGGAGGTGATAGAGGTGCTTGTAAGCTGCTTGGTGACATAAGGGTGAGGTCATGGAGGTGCTAGGGTGGTAGCTTGGTTTAAAAATGGGTAAAAATGGGTGTAAATGGGTATCGGGTTAAAATGGGGTACGGTTTAGGGTTTTTAGGTGTTTAGATCGAGTTAGGTTTAGGATTAAGGATAGTTTAGGGTTTAGGATTAGTGTTAGGATTAAGGTTTAGGGTTTAGGATTAAGGTTTAGGGCTTAGTTTTAAGGTTTAGGGTTTAGTTTTAGGTTTAAAGTGAAATTAGGGTTTTAGGGTTTCGTTTAGGGTTTAGGGTTTTAGATTAGGTTTTAGAATGATTTAGGGATTAGGTTTAGGGTTTAGAAGTCATGCATTAAGTGCTTGTACCTTGTGCTAAAGTGGTGGTAAGAAACTAGAATGAATTTGGAGGTAAAATGACCTAGTTTAACTTTCTTGCATTATTAACTTGTACATTGAGCTTTAGAAAGTTGTAACTTGATTTAGGAGGGAAAAGATATTCAAATGTTATGCTATGATACTTGTACACATGCTTTAAAGGCTTGTACATTTATTTTATATGTATACATTACATATAATTAGGGTTTTGATATAAATGTTAACGTTTAATGCTTGTTTTGATATAACGTTTTGAAAAGTACGTTAAATGGATAATGTACTTGGTAAAAATGATATTAAGATATAGACTTGACATATTAGGATGTTTACATGATATAAACATAGATAGAGATGGCATTGGTAGAGGTTGCGTGAGCTCGTTTACTTTAGAGATGCAAGTTACGTTGCATAATGAGATAAAGCAAAAATTTCCCTGTAAAAAGGTGGTATATATATAATAGATGGCTATTACAGTACATCTAATTTAATAGATGGATATTTACATTGATGAAAATTGCAGGTTGTTATACTCCCCCAAGTTTGAAGGACATGGTTAGTTGCTTGTGATCTGTTGTAATTGGTCCAAGAGTCTTTAACATTGTACTCCCAGTACTAATTGACACGCTGCAACAGGAAGCACATAATAACTTGCGGTGATAGGTGTACCTCCAATGATGACCGTAAGCACTTAGCATTATCCCACACAATCAATCTTTTCTCGGTTGGCTACTATAACTTGAAGTTTCTTACTTTGAGTTACAGGTAAGTTATACTTAGTAACAATGGCTTGATCAATGAAAATGTGTTTGCTACCTCCGTCCATGAGTACCGTTACATTCTTATTCTTAAGCTTGCCAAGTACACGGATAGTTTGAGGATGATTAGTTCCCGAAATCGCATGGAACACAATTTCAAGCTGGAGTTCTTGAGTTTCATGTTCTGGTTCAGTTTATTCTTGTATAAAGCTATGTGGTTCTATAAGGTTATCGTCAGGGGGGGAGTCTTCTATCATGAATAATTGTGGGCGCTCACACCGGTGACCTGATACAAACTTCTCGTCATAATAGTAACATAATCCTTTGTCTTGACGTTCTCGGGCTTCTTGATTAGTAAATGTAAAACCCATTCTGAGAAACGGGTCTAATGCCACACATACGACATCAACAAAACAAACGCAAGAGGAAGATTTATATCTAAATATGGGTTCACCTCGTTCACAAGAAAATTAAGGAAAATAAATTGTCGAGTACATCATGACTTCCAAACGTAAATAATTCCAATCTTCAAAGTTTAAACGAAAGAGAAATTTAACTTCAACGTCTAAATGATTATTAAAGAAATGGGAAAGTTATCATCAAGTCGGTCCACTAAGAGCTCCTAAGCACTCTTCACTCATACCCAACTTCCCTCTTATTACCTTCCGTAGAGAAAAGAAAGTTCGGCTGAGCTAAAGCTCAGTGAACATATATAAACAAAACAAATAGATCAAACATATGTAGGAATCAGAGATTTCATATATCAATAGAACTGAACGAATAAGTAGCCAAACAAAACATATAGAAATGCCCCACGAGCTTGAAACAAAAGTCTAAAGCATGCCACATGCTTAGACTAAATAATCATATATATATCACAACAAGTTGTACAAGGGAGTTGCAATCTCCACATGTACCGAAACAAAATGTGCAATGGGGTGTTGGCACCACACTAAGCCATGCACCAAAATGAAACAAAGTACCTAGGATGCATCTATACGCTCCCTACAAATCAAATCATATATGGCCAAGTGCATAATAGAGCACACAAAACAAAAGGGAACGCCGTGGACTGATCATACTGCCACAGATAGTGTCACGCCATTGGTGCCTCAATGACGCGGCCATAGTACCTCCACGGCTAGTTAGCTTGGGCATCGGAATAGAACAAAGGGTTCATATAGCATATCGAAACGAAATATATTATGTCCAAAAAAATCATGTCTAAACAAAACTATAACAACCCAAGTTTCAGGTCAACGTTTATCCCGAGCTATGATAATTATTTTTGCTACGTAATAAATTACAGTCGTTTATACTATATAAGGTTTGGTGAAAATTTTCATTTATTGTAGTATATTAGAAATCATAACACAATCAAGGATTAGTGCCTGTCTGGCCGATTTTATTGAAGAAAATAGGCAAGTCTCTAGGTGAGAGAAAATCACTTAGTGTGTGTTTGTTATACAATGAACATCCAACCTCTTCCCATAGCTGGAAAGCGGGTATAAATACATGTGTTTCTATGCCCTAATGGGCTTTGGTATGGGCTTACAAGTGGGTAAAAGACCTGGCCCAATACCATGAGTCATACGCTTACGATTAAACTACGAGCTATGCTATTCTAGTTAATACATGGGGTGACCGAGTCTTTTTCAAAACCTTAACAATCCTCCCCTAAGGAGGTCACCTAGAAAATACATGTTTGAATTCTAGCTTTCTAAGTCTTGGAATTCTGACTTTAGTCGTTACTCTTTTGATTCTTAATTTCTTGATACCTTTGTACATTATGTAGTGATCATTGATTATTGTTCCATTGACTTGTGTGATCTTTGAGCTCTCTTTGAGATCATCAGCCACAACAAATCTCCAAATCATCCTTGTAGAGTAGTATTGCCTCCTTGTGATGTTGTGACCTTCGGACCGGCATGCTCATACTTTTCTGGATCATGATATCAAGCATCAGAGTTGCGGAAGCTATGTTGTAGGTCTTTCAGTTATTATGATGTCTTTGATTGGGAATATGAAGTATGAGCATGGGGTTGTGAATTGACATGTCTCTTGCCAGCAGCTGCTACCGTCGGGATTCCTACAATTATATGTTAGTGATAAACAAACGAAAGCGTCTTTGTTCACTTTCGTTGAATAAGGTTGCAAGAACCACGGTTCCCCGTTAATCAGTATAAATAATGCCTGTGATCAGGTAGAATTCCAAAGAATCTCCTTGACAGGGTTTCGTAGCTGCGCTAGCCGTTCTTAAACCGGAGCGTCTCAAAGTAGACATAACACAGACTGAGTGAATCAGTGAATTGAAACCCACTGATTGATGAGAAATTGATTTGAAAATCAGACGTGTGTCACAGAGAAAAGAGATTTTGTGACACATCGAAAGTTTTTATGATATAAAATCAAATTTCATCAGAAACACATTTGTTTTGAAAGATTTACACATTCAACGTGCTCGAAAATCAGTTGTTGAGCACATCGAAAGGGTTTTCAAAAATTACTCATCAATTCACATACTGGAACAAGATTGATTCACTCAGAATCGCTCCATCGTTGCTTTCTAGTTGTCACAAGTTTGATCCTTGAGAGGATCTCACGAGTCACCTACTAAGAGCTTTTTTGATGTTGGCTCTAGAAGGATCTCCATCTTCATCGTGAGTACTTTCGTATCACTCAGATGTTCTGGCAATACCACAAGGATAATGCGTAGGACTCTTAATGAATTAGTTATTTTCACAGTGTGTGAAAAACAAGTATATTATGAATTAGTGTCCTAACAAGATTTGTTGATGATCTCATGGCTCTAGACTCATAGTGCAATTTTAGTTTTTTTGAAGATCGGAGGCATGGAGCGGTACTGCCACCTTTTCCAATATCATCTAACTCGGAAGTAGAGAAATGATAGAAAATGTATTGATCTCCGTTGAGTAATGAACAAGAATCCTTTGAGGATCTTGAGTGGCTAGGGTAGGGTTAATGCATCGTATCACTGGGTCCATGATACTTGTCTTCAATGTCAGCAATCAACCATGTGATTCTGACAGCATATGTATTGACCCGGTTTCTGCCTAATGTTTAAGGAGGGCTGCTTTCTTTTCACCCTTTATCTTAATATTTCTTTTTCATTCTTCAACCCCTTCAGTGCTTACCGAGACTTCATTACTAGAACCTTGTTGGGTATGTTCCAGTACTAGCTCCATCTCAGTCCGTACTATTCCCTTATTCTCACATTACTCCTTTTGTAATCATACCTAAGGACTTCTACACTAACTAGTGGATTGTCCCTGGGTAGATCCCTCTGGCTCTGGCGGGATCGTAGGAACGAGTACCTAACCTTACCATCCTTATAACTCCGATAAAGTAATTACAGGGTCGGTCTTTTGGTACAGTTCACCTTCGCCCTAAAACCATTTGAAAATCAATCAAGGTACTTGTGATATAGATATCAAAGCCATTGTATCTTGATTGTTTTGATTATTTAAACACACTTCCCCTCAACAAGTGTGTCGATATTCAAAATTGTTTGGCACCTGGAGGGAGGAGTACCTGCTTGAGTCTTAATAGATCACATTTTTATCAGATTTAATATTTATATCACATTCTCTCCCCTGATAAAAAATTTCAAATCCTTTGAGATTTAGGATCTCAATTGATTTAAATATGTTAGAAAATTTAGGAGAAAATATGGTCTGATTAAATACAAGCCGATATTGGAACCTATATATGCCCCCCTCAATTAATCAGGGATTCTATTACTGTCAATTATGATGAGTTTATAAATGATTTGGAGTTTAGCGAGAAACTCAGGAAAAATTCATAAACTAACACATAACACTAATTACTACACTACTTATTGATTTACAAGGTGTATGTTACATAACAGATGATATTGACTTTAATGTTGGAATGATGAAATCATTCCATTCTCTTGACTAGTCGGTAGTCAACATCTTTGAACCTTCCACTAAAGAAGCATTCGAGATTCCTGAGGATTCTTTAGATCTTTAACATTCTACCAAATATCTCGATGAACTGTTGATTGTTGTGGTGGAGGTGGTGGTGGTGGTAGTGTTGATGTTGTTTCAGTTATCGCTGTAAAGCTGGAAGGAACATTCTCATTGGCCATGTTATCTGCACAATTCTATCAACAAAGATAGACAGACATGACAGATGTATGATGCTAGATGAGAATTTTAGCCATGGTTGATTGGCATGCCATATTTGATTCAGGTGAGATTAAATCACAAGCGGTAGACTTAAATCATCATCAAACTGCTACCTCGTAGCAGTTTTCCTTCTCATATATTAATATTCATATCATAATCAAACCGCTATCAGGAAATTTATCAAACCGTTATTTAGCAAAAATGACAAGCAGCTATCAAGAACATTCATAGCAAACCGCAATCAGGCATTTTCAAGTAAACAACTATCAATCACATGCAATTCAATCATATTTCAACTTTCAATTCAGGAACTTAGGGACCTAATTCCAACACAGAAAGTACAATCCTAAGCATAAAACGAGTGCACAATCACTTAATCGACAACAATCAAACTGCAATCGACTAGAAAGAAATCAATCAACATTCAAAAATCATTCAATCAGATCATACAAATGCATGTGGATCATATTTGAACATCAAACTCGAATCATCTAATCCTAACAACCATATCCCAGCAATTCAAAGTTGGCAGATTTAGTCCCTGGGATTTCAAACTTCTTGTACTTACGGTATTAAGTATTTAGGGTTAAATAAGATTAGCAAATGGCACAACTGGTCCTTGAAGTTAAGTACAGCTAAGAAACATTTAGCAAATTGCACATAAGACCCTAATCTTTCTAACTAATGACACATTTGGCTCTTTGAGTTAGAATAAATTAACTCCCCCTCAAATTATAACCATATTTAAAATCGGTTCTGTTTAAGTATAGGATGATTTAATACGTCCGTTTGATGTTATAAAATTTGAAAAACACTCTCCCCCTTAATCGATGACCTATTTTCTATTGAAAAAGCTATAGTCATTGATTGAGTGTCAAGTTTTTTTATGAGAAATCTAGATCTGATTGATTTTCAAACAACACTTTTACCACCGTGGTTAACACAAATAATTTTTAAAGAATCATAGAATAAAAATTATTTGGTTAGAAAGAAGACTTCTCTTCTGAATCAAGAAATAATGCACTAAAGCGTACATTAGATCAAGGGTGCACGGATATAAAGTAATCCATGCCCAGGAGAACTTAATCACCCATTGTTAGGAACAACCGTCTTTTTAGCGACATGCTTTCCTCATTTTGAAAACCGGGTTGCATATCAGAAATAATAGCAAGCCATAAAGACATGTTTTAAAAAGTTTAAACTTCTGTTCGAGCTTCATTTAAAGACCCGTATCATTATTGAATGACATTTCTAGGACTGTAAATGTTATCGATAAACGGAAGACATATCTTGAAAAGTTTAAACTATTTTTGGTATTTTCTATTTTCTGATTTTTATGGATTTTTGTTGGTTTTATATTTTTGTATTTTCTTTTCTGAGTAGAAAACTGTACATATTTTACTAGGATACTTGAAGCAAATCCGTTATCATCCTGATCATAATCCAGAAGACGTTTTGAGTGTCTCTGCTTCATATACTCTTCATTCAAGCGCTAGTGAGAATGAATTCAAAATCGTTCTACTGGGCAGTGCTTATGTGAATATATCCGCAGTTGATACTTATGTCCTCACGAAATACACTCAACCAACTCCCTTTTCCAACTTGTTCTTGATGAAAATGATGTCGGATGTCAATTTGTGTTTAGTCCTGGGTACTAGGACGAGTTGTTGCAGCAGAGAGCTATGGCACTCTTGTTGTCACAATACAGAGGGATGTGATTGTATGCAAAGCCATAATCTGATAATTAAGACCGTATCCATAGGACTTGGACACAACCTTTTCTCTGTCGGTCAATTTTGTGATTCAGATCTTGAAGTTGCCTTCAGAAAGCACACATGCTTCGTCCGAGACTTAGATGGTGTTGATCTTATTAAAGGAAGTAGTGCACGACTGTATACACCCTTCTGTTGAAGATATGATGATGTCCTCTCTTTTTTTTTACTGTCTAATAGCCACCAAGAAACAAAAATCTAGGTTATGGCCATCGCCGCCTGAATACTTTTTTTTAAAACTTTGGCACCTCAATGTTCTTGCTCGTAAAAGATCATGTTAGAGGCGTACCTCAGTTGAAGTTTTAGAAAGGATCATTTGTGCTTCATGTATGCCAACTTAGAAAAGAGCAGGAAAAGCTACCACAAACCCAAGACGATTAACACCATTCTGAGTTTTATACACACCCTTCACATAGATTTATGCGGACCGCTGAGAGTGCAGAGTATAAATGGGAAGAAATACATTTTGGTAATAGTCGATGACTACTCCAGGTTTACATGGGTGAAGTTTTTGAGATCCAAGGATGAGACTCCCGCTTTTGTAATCAATCTGTTAAAACAACTTCAAGTTGGTCTCAACAAAACTGTCCGGTTACGTGCGGACTGATAATGGCACCGAAATCTATTGATTATAGATTATGAATGATTACTTTTGAAGGCTCGTTGGCATTAACCCTACGAGATACATTCTGAGAAAACGCTCAGCAGAATGGGTTGTTGAATGTCGGAATCGCACTCTTGTTGAAGTGCTTGTTAACAATGCTGATATTCTCCCAAACGCTCTCCTTGTTTTCTTTGGTCAGAAGCCGTTTATGTGGTGTCTAGGCTACTGCTTTTTACACAAAAAACCGATCCCTAATACATACTCTTCACAACAAAACCCCATATGAACTAGTGCATGACAAGAAACCGGATCTTTCTTTCCTACGTATATTTGGGGCTCTCTGCTACCCAACAAACAACAGCGAAGATCTTGGCAAATTGAAAGCTAAAGCAGACATTGGGTTCTTTGTTGGTTACGCACCAAACAAAAAGGGTTACAGAATCTACAACAAACGGACCCAACAAATCATGGAAACTATTCACGTCACATTCGATGAGCTGACTAAGCAAACGGCTCCTGTACACTCTAGTCTAGGACCCGCACATAACCTTTGAACGAATGTGGTCCTTTCTCGTTCTGGGCTCGTACCTAATCCTCCTCCTGCAGCTCCTTATGTACCTCCTACCAATAAGGAACTGGAGATTTTGTTCCAGCCTATGTTTGATGAATATTTTGAGACTTCTACGGTTGATCGTCTGGTACCCCCTGCTCTTGCAGCTCAAGCTCCAGTCAAGTCTACCGGTCCATCAGTATCCATCCCCATTGATCAAGAGGCACCATCGGGAAGTCATTCACCATCAAGATTATATGCTACAAGGGCAATAGTTTCTTATGGATCAGCTGGCATACAGTCACACTTAAGAGCAGTAGACCTAACTAAAGGGCACGGTCTTCCTAAAGGGAGAAGTCTGCCAGTGGGCTTCCATTGTTTTGTAGGCAAGACCTTAGGTGGAGCATTCCTAGTTAAAGGCCACTGATCTCCTAAAGTTAATAGTCTGCCAGTAGGTCGCCATTGATGGCCGATAGTGGTAAACAATTTCCCTGTGGCCTTCCAAACTTGCTTAACTTGTTTAACCCGCCACACTTTAGTGGCAGGGGATTGCTTCACAAACATCTCAGAGCACACAACACATTGATCATGATTAACATAAATTAAGCATTTGTTACAAGTTTTGCAAGAAGTATTAGAATTCGATTAAGTTTCTGTATGCTTAAGCCTACTACTAGAATCAAACATGATTCTTGTGTTTCTCATTGGACTTAAATTATCATAGAATGTGCTTCTACTATGTTTTTCAAGGCATTATAGCTTGCAAGGTCCCTTTCTGTCTTTGTATTGCTTTAGGCTTTGACCTGCTAGCTGCTGAAGGCACCTTTTACTCCATGATGGATGTGAATCAATGAGCATTATTCAATTTCATTTTTGGTGCTTCAAACTTGTGTGGTGTGTTTTAAGTTGAGGTTTCACATGGTTCGACAAAAGACAAATTGTTTTTTTAAAGTGAATTGTAGAGGCATTACTGTTTATCGCGAGGTGCTAAAGTCTTAGGACAGTGCCTATTACATATGTAACGCTCCTTGAGAGTGTTTAGTGTAACGGCAAGCAGATGGAAAGAGAGGTACTCCACATGGGTTCCTTTCCACCTTAGCGTCCTTACTATATCGAGAAGTTTTACATTTTCTACTTAAGGTGTTTGATTAGTGTAGATGCCACTTCCGATTTTCTTAGTTAGGGGAATTGGTTCAAACATCTATAGGATATCTACCAGGAGCAAGCACTTTAGGTTTACTATCAGGTATAGTGACACATTTGGAATTATCGTTAAGTTGAGCCTTAACGGTTTTAATTTCAGATAACAAAGAGTTGTTCTGGTCAGTAGTTTTGGCACGCGTTATTTTAATTTTTAATTAAATCATACTATTCCTATTAATGCTGCTTAAAATTTGCATTTTCTGCCCTTAAAGCGTTCATTGAGATCGTTTGAGGATATTAAGCTTTGCATGTTAAATCTTTGTTTGAGAATACTAGGCCTTAAGCCAAAAAGTGGGATCTGGCAATCACTTTTCTTTTCTTTGTTAAGCCTTGAGAGATTTTATTCCTTTAATTCACGAATCATATTGCTCGACTTTGAATTCTGTTTCATTTAGTTCCTAATCACAACAGTGATTCACAATGAAGGAGCATCCGAAGACGTCATGACTGTTTTTGTTATCAAAGTTCTTTGAGATTTTGATACTTTAATTGTAAGTTACAGTGTTCAACTTCAAGTTTGGAGAAATATTTTATCTTTGAGTCGTGATCATATTTTGTATCTTGTTTCTCAGACTTAAAACTTTTAGATTCAAGGTCTGCAATACCGTTCTGAAGCAATAGTGAAAGCATCATGCATGTCAGAAAATCTAGAAACATTTATACAGAATAGTAGCAGTATAAAACACATCTCTTTGCGACAAGCATTCAGCAATTAAGTTTCATTTGTGATGAGAATTAGTTTTCCGTTCAATTCACCAAGATTTAATTCTATCTCATTATGGTCCACCCAGCTTCCAAATTTTCAAAAAAGACTTTTCATTGCCTAACTTCAGTGACAGAGATTTTTAAACTCGTCAAAACTGTTATGTGAGTAGATTGAAAAATGGAATTACTTCTGGTTAAGTAATACATTTAGTTTGTTCAAAACCCTTTCGCCTTAAGTTTATACCATTGGTGTGATAATGCTTTTTACAAGTTTCTAAAAATTCACAAAAATAGTTGAGTGATTACCATACAGACAATATTTTACTTGTCTTGTAGTTGAAGGGGTTTTGAGGACAGATGGACCGGTTTATTGGGAGGTACACAGTCGCAGTGGCCAGGAAGGCTAGGGGCGGGGGCTGGGCATTGGCTCTTTAGCTCTTCGGCCGTTCGTTTTCTAGATCCACTGACCACTACTTACTCGGTGTGTCAGTGGAGTCGTGTGAGGGGTGAATGTTTGTCCATAAAAAAAGACTTTCTTTAGGAGGTAATTAGGGGGTGTAAGGTTCATCCCTTTTTTTTCCACACAGTCAGAGTCATAAGATTTTCGCGCATGCGAGTTGTATTTCTTGAAGTCCTTGCTAGTTAGGTTCTTCTTCAGACGATGGAACCAATTAGCCGATACACATGATTAGTCTTAGCAGTTCTTCACATCATATAGTGTCAGTAGGGACCTTTTTGGCCAGCCGCGTCGGTAAAAGTTTGGGCACCTTAACACATTGTGTGTGTGGTATACACCCCTGAGTAGGATTAAATCATATACGAGCGAGTAGTTTGTAATAGGATCTGATCTTGGTGAGTGAAGGTCTTTATTTTTACGAGTTTTATCGTTAAGGTGTTTCGATGGATCATAAAATCTAGTAGGAATTTGGACTCTTTCTGTGAACTCTTGTTTTCTAAGTCGTTACCGTTTCTTCAAATATCTTGTTGTCTTTCCATAGTTGGAATTAAGTTTGCAAACTTGACAGAATGATAGTTCTTTTTTTAAAGATTTTCTTCTTTTTATTACGATTTTGAACCAAGCATTAGCATATCTTTGATCATCCATTCGCTGTTCCACGTTCACAGTCAAACTAACAAACTTAGTCGTTGTCATAATGGCAACTTGATCCTTGTAGATCTTTAAGTTCAGTGGGCTATTGGTTATGAGGAACGAAACGCATAATTATCAGACGACCAAATACATCATTTAGAGCGGGAAGATGCACAACTTGGTACAACATAAATGTTAGTCGACCGACAAATATTATTCATATGGAATAAATTACTTGTTACCCATATCGACACTGTTGAGTCATAAACATTTGCCTGTTATACTATCATTATTGAATCTCTATGTTCGTCTGATTAGTAACATTTATGATCAATAGCATTTTCAAGAATATGTACCTCAGATAAGATGAGCATTAGATGGGGGACCAAATTATGGATTTGATAATCACGGACTGAGGACAAATTGGCTTGATATATAGATTGGAGCAGGTTTCGGTTCATCATCAACATCTGAATCAAAATGTCCATTCATCACCTGGAAGAATAGTTGTCTCATTCAGCGCTAAACGTCTTGGGACTGGTTGATTATCCAAATCTACATCAAAGGTGTTTCCTTGTTCACTAGCCATAAAGAGTAGTTCCTCTTCATCACAGAACGTTGCACCTGTTTGTCTGTTTGGGCTTGGTCAAGCAGCTCTTGTGATATTGAGTAAGTGTCAGAATTCTGGGTGTGTGCTTCTAGCGCATGTACGCGCGAGTGAGGCAGATGATGTGTCGCCAATCTCATTTACACATTATAACACTGACCAGTTTTCCTTGACCTGCTATTGCATTCCCAGCTCTATTCTTGTGGCCCCTTGCCTGCAGCGACCATTTCCCCGGAGCAAGATACCTTGATTCTGATTAAGCGCTCTTGAAACATTCTGAACGAACAACCCGACCATCCTTGAATGGGTTGTTGATTTCGGGTGTATAAGAGGTTCACAGTTGATTGTTCTGCTGAGGAAGTGTAGCTTTGAATGATTTGGGTAAGAAGTGCCATTTGTTTGGTTAGGTTGTCAAGTATTTCATCAGTTTGGGTATATCCGGAATCAATTTGTGATGTTTCAGGGAATTGTAGTGATTGATGATTTGTTGATGAAGAAGGATATTGATGAGATTGTACATGTGATGATTGGGCATGAGGTTGGACAGTTAAAACAAATTCAAGTTGATCATTGGTAGCAGGAGTGATTCTTTCAATAATCAGTCGATCTTGTGCAGCATGCTTCTCATGTTGTTTTATGATATTGACATACGTTGTTGTGATTGTCTCTTTCAGAACCTTGTTACGTAACGGCTGTCACAAACTATCCTATTCAAGGGACGTGTTGTTGTACAATAGGAGTTCGTTGGATATTAGTCATTGTCATTTGATATCTCATGTCATTGACAGCTTTGAAAATCGAACATAGTACTCATTGATGTTTTCTTTAGGAAGCATCTTGAAACCGCTCAAATTCATGTACAAACTATGATTTCTCTGTCTTCTTGGTGAGCTCAGAACCTGCAAAGAGCATTGTTGACGTTTGTTCCCAAATTGCTTTTGCTTCAATGTTGTGATTGATGAGCTTGTAGATATCTTTAGGTAATCCTTGAAGTACAATATTGGTTGCACGGACATCTGCATCGTATCACTTCTTCTCCGTGTCAGTTAGATCCTCATATGTACGAGGCCTTTCTGGTCCAAGTAGAATACTTCCCTCAGGGGTAGTTCCAAGCTCAAATGGTCCTTGATCAATAGACTAGAGAATTAGCAATCCATTTTCCTTTCTTCTACAGTACAATCGGATTCGTTGTGACCATGATTCGTTATCAGTCATATCGAGCATATGAGGGCGGGTATCGGAACCGGTCGCTTGAATATCATCTGAGTTACTAGACATGATTATTTGATTGATTGTTTTATGATAGACTTTGGATCGGTACAATGATTAGTGATTGTATGTTAAAAGTGATGATTGTTTGTTGATATAGGTGATATGTTGTTTGTTTGTGATTTAGTTTGGTTTGGTTTGATTAAGTATACGAGATGCACTATACAAATCCCATGTAACACCCCCATTTTTACATATAGCAGTGGAAGCTAATCTGGGGTATTACTTCAAGGTACAACAGTCATAATCATAGAAAACGAATCAAAAAGAGTCGTTTATGAAAATAAGTTATCATTCATTATTTCTTCAGAGTTTTTACAAAAGAGAGGTTTCCAGAAATTCTATACAATAAATTTTGAATGATAAGGTTTTTCTATCTTCGTGTCCTGTCACTCCGTGCCCATTAGTTACCTGAGATAAACATGCTAAAAAAGTCAACACAAAGGTTGAGTGAAATCCATAGGTTTAAGTAATATAATTTGAATGCAAATGTGATATTTGGGTTACGTTGATATACACCCAGTATTGAAAACATAATTTATTATTGCCATTAGCTCATGAATCCGATGCCTTAGGTTATAATGATAATATTGCCCCTGCGGGCACCTTTGCATAATACCCGCGTGATTTCTAAAGAATGTTTGGTGCAATCTGGTTTCACGTAACTGGGTACACCACGGGGAGCGTTCAGCCTCAAATATTTATATTCACAAACATTCGGGCTTACTACAGAGTGTAATTAACGGTTCATGATTATGGAGACTTAAAGGCAAAGCAGTTACTTAGGCAATAGTAAATTGAAATAGCATGTAGAAATAATTGCATTCTTGTGTATTAGCATGATCTCCCTCGCGTGTTTATAAAAAATTGGAAAATGGAGGCTAGGAACTCACCTGAATCAGTTATAGGGAAATTGGATTGTATGTATAGGGAATGAAAAGTACGACTTCAATACGGCAATCACAAACAACCTGGGTTAATATTATGGCTAGTCTTAGTTTGCATTGTATATACATAGTTTTCGGATATCGATGTTGGTTTTGATATAATAAATTATCATAACACCGTTAGGCCTATCATAGATCAGAAATCATTAGTAAACGTTTGAGGAGCTAGGGCACTTTAAATCGTAAACCCAACAACTCAGTCAGAACGTAATACCAAGATGAACTCCTTAATATGAAGCTCCCTAGTATTGTGGTATGATATGGATTACGGGGATATGATTTTTAAAGTACATGGATGTATGAATGATATAAGGAATTGAAACATAAAGAAGTAGTTTTAAGCATTTTATTCAATATCTAGAGATGTTAAGCACGAGGAGCGTTAATTAAAGTTATGTCTGGTAATGTTTTGAATATGATTTTATACTTTTTCAAAATGTTACATTTTAGACCTTGGGGTTTAGAAAATTGCAAGTAGACCCCTAGGGTTTGCATTTTTACGACTTTGGTCCTTCAACTTTTATTGATATACCAAGTAAACCTTGTACTTTAAAAAGTGACATAATAGACCCCTATAGTTATAACTTTGATAAAATGACACTTTTAGTCCTTTTAGTTATAAGTTTCTGAAATTTACGATATATACCCCTTGCATGGATTATAATTACAAAACATGTCCAAATTGCCATGCAAGCTTAATTTAACATTTCAATAGTCATTTATAAGTTATAATAAACTAAAATATGAAGATTTAACACAACATAAGTTTAATTTAACGATTCGTTAAGTTAAAAGGTAAAACGGGTCAAATTAGGGTTTCAAAATGAAAACGCGCGGGTTTTAAGGTCAAATTCTCTTATGACTTATCAAAGCACTTATTTTAACATTATATAAGCTTATTAGGATAGATTATAACAATAGTTTACAAGTTTAGCTCATAGTTTAAGTAAAAACATGAAATTAGGGTTTCGGGTGTACGGTTTTGGATCAAAAAGGCATAACACTTAGGTTTTTGAGTTCAAAGCTTTATATTATGATTTTAGCAAGAACATATGAACATTATGACGTTACATGAGCAGAATATAAGCTTAGAGAACCTGGTTTGAGCTTATAGCTTGGAAACGGGTCAGAATCGGGACTTTCGGCTTCGTACGGCTAGAGTAACGACTCTCGGGCTTCGTTTCTTGGTTTCTTTTGCTTCCTTTCTGTACTTGAGACTTCTTAAGATCTATTAGAATTCATATTGAGCAAGGAGTTGCTACTATGAAGGGTTATAGAGGAGGAAGTGGGGGATGAAGAAGAATGAACACACTATGCCCCTATTTATACCCATTTGAAGTAGCAAGGAGTAAGCAAGGGTTATGATCTGGTCTTGACACATAGAGGGTCTAGTTAGGGAGGTGTATAAGCTAGAAAATGAAGTGTGGAGGTCTAGGAAAGTAGCTTTGATGAGTTGGTTATGTTTCTTGTTGCCGCGGCTGAAGTAAGCCAAAAGGAAGCCATGTGCTTCTCAAATTTGACCAAGGATAAGTCAAAGTTGCTTAGTAAGCTGCTACTATGATTCTAGAAGAGGTTCACATTGGTTATTTGTACATGGTAGCAATCTAGAGGGGTTAAAATGGTCATAGAAGCAAACCGGGTCCATTTTAGGTTCGACGGGTTCTTCAAAGGTTTTAACAAGGTACATTGTGTTATAAATGATTAAGGAATGATGAAATAGGTTGTTAAGGTCTGGGATTAAAGTAATTAGCAAAGATTAGCAATTGGTTTGGGTTAAAACGGATTAGAATTGAAGAAATGGGAGTACGGGTTCAACTAGGGCTCGTTTAGGGTTTTCTTGACTTTCTTGGCTTATATTTTGCATACTCTTGATTAGGAATGATGGAATACAAATCCTAGGGCTTATATAAAGTATTATCAATGAATAAGCTTTTACAACTTGTTTGAGGGTTGGTTTGGGTTTACAATGGATAAAAGCCAAGAAACAGGTCATGGTTTAGAAACTAGCTTGGTTTTAGGGTTTAGGGTTTGATTTCTTACACATTGCCAAGTTAATGATAGATAATGATTTTTAAACTCATTTTATGAGGTCTATAATTTGCCCCGTTGTTGTTTATTTGGGATTAAATCGTTTAAAACGAGTAATCGGTTGAATGAACCAATTAATACATTTAGGTTTCTAATAATATGTTTTTTATGGTACAATGCAGTAAAATGATGATGCAATGATGAAATAATGATTGAATGATTGGATTATGATTGTAAAATAATTTTTAACAACTTATTTAAGTTTAGTTTGGTTTACAAAGGATAAAAGCCAAGAAACAGTCTTGGTTTAGAAACGAGACTCGGTTTAGTTTCGGTTTGAAATTAGGTTTTTTAGTGTAAAAGGATGTATGAATAGAATATTTTAGGGGTTTAAATCTTGTAAAATGAGTGAGTAACTTGCTTAAGTGGTGTTTGAAAAATTAAAGAGAAACGGAGGTAATACAGACTATTTAGAATCATGCATAATGACATGTACATTGGGCTTTTAGGAGATTTACTTAAATTGAAGAGATTTAATATTTCAAATGAGATATTATAGTACTTTACATAATGCTTAGAAGCTATGCATTCACTGTTTAGGTTAACCCTTCCATGAGATAGGGTTTAGGGCATCCATAATGGTTTTAAAGCCCCGTTTTTGATATGATGTTGCAAATGGTACCCTTTTTAGGAAGAATTTACCTGTAATATAGATATTATGGATAATGACTTGATATGTTATATTTATGGCTTAACTTATATGAGAATAAGATTGTCCATAACGTAGGACGTCCTAAAAAAAGGGGAAAAAAAGAAAAAAAAAAAAAAAAAAAAAAGGGAAAAAAATAAAGAAAGAAAAAAAAGAAAAGAAAGAAAAAAAAAGAAAAAATAAAAAAGAAATAAAAAAGAGGAAGAAGGCCGTTAATTGAGTTATGCATTTATATTGCAATATTTGAGTTATTGGCAAAGTTATGTAATGTAATAAAAGCGAAAAAAAAAAAGATTTTCCCTAAAAAGGTGAGTCAATATAACTGAATAGTGTGTACATCATCTAACTTAATAGATGGATTTTACAATTGATGAAAATTATGGTTCTTATATACACCTCCCTCTTTGACAGCTACTCTGGTTTACTTGATAATGTTAGTGCAGTTTATATGTCAGCCAACCTGGTTCAACACCAACACACCAAACATATTGAGATTGATATATACTTTTTTCGTGATATGGTTAAAGCTGGTCATGTTTGGGTTCTTCATGTTCCATCTCATTTTCAGTATGCTGATATCTTCATCAAAGGTCTTCCCTTAGCTTTGTTTGAAGATTTTCGCTCCAGTTTGAGCGTACAGCCTGGTATGTGCTTAATTACACATACCATTTTCCATTAAAAACAGACCTAAATGAATAAAAACGTACCAAAAATACATTGTATTTGTATGTTTTGCATTTGAATTGTGCAGGAAACAGATTATCAAAAAAAAACCAAAGTAAGCCAAAACTAAGAATGTAAAAAAAGAAAAAAAAAAAAAAAAAAAAAAAAATAAATGAAAAGAAAGAAAAAAAAAAAAAAAAAATAATAAAAAAAAAAAAAAAAAAAAAAAAAAAATTTTTTTAAAAAAAAAAAAAAAAAACAATATATATATGAAAAATAAAAAAAAAAAAAAATAAATAAAATAATAATATATATAATATATATATATATTAAAGGGTATATATTATATAATATTTTGGTTAAAAACCAATGATCTTTGGTATGACAAAGTAAAAAGGCAAATTATTAATAATGAAATCTGTAAGGACTATAATTGACAAACCTCAAGTTGTATTACAAGAATTAAAAGACAAGGGTTGGAATTGCAAACCGGGCAAAGTTTGTATTGAAGTTATAAGACTTGAGGGGACAAAGCTGCCAAGTCTCTCTCTCCTTAATACCTCAATCTTAGCTCTCACAATGTACATCCCTCTGGGCACGTGATGTCGGTGGTAAAACTCAGAACTCTCTCTATGTGATATCTACCTGGTAACTGTCCCTCCTTGACCAACTTCTGGGCGGTCATCATCCTCCTCTCATAGCTCGTATCTAGTATCTAAATGGGTCCCTGGCTGACTCGTAGCAGCACAGCAACAGAACTCTCCCCCACTCACACCCAGTTCTAGGAGTATAAGTAGTAGTCTCTTCCGATGCGGTGTGTCAGCCTCAGGAATATCAGCTCTGCGGCTAGAAGATGGTGCAGGTAGTGGTACAGGTAACAATGGTGGGGTCCCTGATAGGTGTAGTGAATGATAAAAGACCGAGCAATTGAGCGAATTAGTTACATGTTACCACATAGATTAGTTGAGTGATTTGAGTGTTTTTATCTTCCTATTTCGTGAGGTGTTTGGTTGTGTACTTGTAATAGATCAAATAAATGCTTTAACAGAAAATATCCTTAGGGATACATTTTTATAGACTTCTAAAGGCTACTTGAGGACAAGTAGGATTCAAGTGGGGGGATATTTGATGACATCAAATAACGTCTATTTTATAGCATCATTTATCCCATGTAACTAACCAATTTTGTATAATTATTGCAAAGAATTGTTACTTAATTGTTTATATTTGAGAATTGTGGTAATTATGGAGTACTTGGTGAATATTAGCAAAAGGCGCGCATTATAGAGCTTAAATGAAGATATTTTGAAGATTTACTATTCTGACTACCATTATGCCATATCCATCAAGGAAGATACTGCGTATCCGTGCCTGCACTCACCAAAGACCACAAAGGAAAGAAGATCAATACGCCGTATCTAGAAGAAGTCAATACGCTGTATTGAAGATATAATATGTGAATATTCTAGAAGATATCAAATGTAACACCCCCAAATTGGGTCGCAGCGGAATAAGGGTCCGGGGCGTGTTACTTCAAGATCAATAACACAAGATATATAAGAACGACACAAAAAGTCGTTGAAAATGATACATTGGATTTAATTGAAAGACTTAATATAAAAGCATATAGCTTTACTTGTTCATTGTTGAATATTACAAAAAGTTGACAATACATTTTCCAAAATATGATGCACGTAAATCTTTAAGCGTACAATCCAAAATGTAACCCAATGCATCCCTGGCATCCCATGCCTATTGATCTCCTGAAAACATTG